>JAPSGF010000030.1:2229140-2456061 GCA_035772895.1 Perdix hodgsoniae | reverse complement strand
CCAAGAGGGTGTCTCTGCCTGAGCAGTGGTTGGACCAGATGGTCTCCCAACCTCAACCATTCTGTGCTATCTGACAGGGGTTCTTAATTAGTGAAAATAAAAAAACTCAAACATTCTGTCTTTGGGGAGAGACGAGTATCGCAAGTCAGCTGTTTTGATTCCTAAGAGAACATAGAAGCAGTATAATCTAATGTAAGGCATTCATGACTACAGGACTACAGTACTGTCAAAAGAGTATTTTCAAAAAAACAGTATCTGCTCTACTATTTGATGTGCTCCATTATATTCTGCATTAAAGAGACACAGGACAAACTAAAAAATTCAAGACGCTCCAAATGAAGCACACTAACTTCTCGTAAGCAGTGCAGTGAATGTTTAACTCCTTCACAGAAGTGATGTTACTATAATAATGCCTAAAGTTAATTAGGACTGCATTGCAAAAATTCATCTTCCTTGTCTGCAATACTTTCACAAACAAAACAAACTATCAAAGTAGAACTGGTGGGATAGATGGGAACATTACACAACCAACCATTTTGACAGGGTGGTATTTATAAACTATGAGCTCAAGTCTTTCCTCAACATTTAGGGGGACTTTAGTCATTGTTTAGATACAAAGTTTTTAAAAAAAAAAAAAAAAAAGAGTACCACTAGCACTGGAAATAATGCATCTCCTTGCTTGTTCAGTGATATGTTAAACAGTTTCTGAAAAGTATAAAAAAATTACCAGTGTAAAGAATGCTGTAAAAATAAGGGGAAAATATGGACTGAAGCTTAATCATGAAGTCTGTATGAATATATATGCACACACACTCACTCATACATACACATGTCTAAACACATTGAATATCTGAGGATTGGTAAGAGCACGGTATTTCAGATCTTGCCCTGCCTTAGATATTGGAGATATACAAAAGGAACATATCAAGAAAGAAAAAAGCCTCTAAAAAGTAGAAGTTTCTATGCAAATTATTTTACAATTAGGATTTTTTAAATCTTCATTTAACCAAGGTGCTCACATGTAAGCTTTCTTCACACCTTGCATCCAGGAAACTTACACTAGAATAATCACATCAGCATAACTAGAGTAGTGAATTTAATTTAATTTAATGGATTTTTATGTTGTGCTTTTAAAAATTTTTTATCACTAAATTATTTCAGATTTGTATACTTCTTGCTCTCCTGAATTATACTGTTCTACACTTGGAATACATCTGGTTACAGTAACAAAGTTTGTTTTAATGTAGACAGGGATAGTCTCACAGACTCGATAAATCTCAAGATAAGGGGCTGAAAAAAACCTTTAGAAAACAGAACAAAACAAAAAACGTGCACAGAAGCATATACAAATCATTATTCTAAAGAATCTGCAGATGAGTTTGTAAGACTTGGCTTACATAAAAAAGTTATTTTTAAGGTTTTCAAGTCTGAAATAGAAAGAAACAGCAGCCTTTTTCAAGACACACAAATGTTTAACACTATTCATCTTAAAACGTAACTCTAACAAATACACAATATTTACATGGCACCTAGAAGAATGAGAAGAACTCTACCTAATTGCACACTGGTCACGGTCCTCATAAACTAATATAAAGTAAAAGGGCAGAAGACTCCAGTGCTTCTTGCCTGTGAAATTGGGCTGGGTGAGCACAAAAAGCACTGAAGACTTCACATGGGTGTTGGATTTCTAAGAATGCCACATGCACGTTGCATTTGGTCTACATCTTTTAAGATAAGTGAAAAAATCACTGAGAATATCAAGCCACACTGCGAGTTCTACTGACACTCAAGACTCAAAAGCTTCCTAGTATAGTCATCAAATGTTTCAGAGCACTCAGAATTCTGTCTCCAAGGGTTGTAACGCAGGTTTACCGCCAGAAGGTCCAACCAACTCATGTTAGTATTCCTACCATTGGCTTGGACATAACCTTTCAGAATGAGAACAAATATAGGAATTTTAAAGAAAACTAGGGAACTGGTAAACATTCATGAATTGTAAAGGAAATTCATTATTTAGAATGAATAGTAAAAGAGTCAAAAGCAAATTTTAAAAGTCTGGATTAAAACCTATTATCTGACTCAAAATGATGCAATTTGAAATTTCAACACCAAGCTGAAATGTAGTACAAGTTAATATGCAGTCTGTTTTGAGATCTGCACCTTGTAAGTGATCATTTCAAACATAGCTTACAATGAGATGATTTAAAAGAAGCAACGAATCTAAACATACCTTTATGAATTTTAAAACTTAAAATCTCAATCACTCCATAAACAATCAAACAGCAATCTAATATCATTATATATTCATAAAATCATGACATAATCTACTTTCAGCTTTAGAATCAGTATTCAAACTACCATAAAAATAGTCACTATCTAACACCTTAAATCTGAAGAAGACAAAAGTTGAATGATTACCTTATATAACGTTTCTGATCATGCAGTGTTGATGGAGTTTCAAGGAGTTTATCCAACAGAAGTTCTCTTAAAGCTTCTATTCTGGTTTCAACTTCAGCATAATCTGGGGGTGAGGAGAGGAAATAAATCTGATCCGCGTCTTCAGCAGTAGCATGAACTGAAAATCACATCATTTTTCTAGGACATCAGACACTTTTGGATTTATTATGGAAAAAATTTTAAAGCATGTACCTGACATTTTCATATACAACAGATCTATGAAAAAAAGATCATACTTTGAAATCTTTCCAACAGTATGTCAGAACTATTCACAGTCCCATTTTTAGTCATTGTAACTCTTTTTTCTCCCCCCCAAATATCCAGTCTTAATAAGTAAATTTGGCTGTGATTTCATGCTTTGAAGAATATACCTTGCTTAGAAGATCTGCTAGAAATATTGTTTAATTGTCCCTATATATACATAACTTTTAAGGATTCAAATCACAGCTCTCTTTAAACTACTATGTGCTTTTTAGCTTATATGTTGAGAAGAAACAGAAGTAATACAATACATATCTTACATTTTTTGAATACTTGAACCTCTGTCTTTCCAAAGAGCGACTTTGCTTTTTCGTAGTCATTAATAACCACATCATAATCACCCTTAAAAACAACAATAAAAAACAAATAAGACAAAAATAAGATAAAAAACAATAAAAAACAAATAAGAAGCATTTACATTTGTTAAAAGGTAACAGCAATTTCAGCTGAGAGAGAAGTATTTGTAAAGGTTTATACCTTCTGGATATTTCTTTCTATATTCAATGGGAGGTTGAAAAGAAATTTAAAACGCTGAAGAACATTGAGTGCATTTCTTGTTGAATCTGCTTTATCCTTGCGGCCCAGCACTTCTTGGAATAAAGTATCCGCTGTGTTACTGGCTCCTATTTTAAAAAGGAAGAAGTTAAGGGAAATTAGAGCAAGTAATTGGATTAAATCATATGCAGATTTTCCTCATTCTAATGAATGGTATCTTCATCCAAGCTTTTTAGAGAAAATGAATAATTATTGCTAAGTTTTTATTGTTTCTTCTGTTCAACACTTTTAACATTTTACAACTGATGAAATACTATTTCAGAGGGAACCACTTAGCATTTTAATGTGGTAAGACCCCTGTGCAATTAAAAACAATCACTCTTTCCTATTTCAAATGCTTAACTTTGCTGCAGATATTTTATAGTTTGCTTTGGCTCCAGATCTACATTTTTACAACTAAATTATGCATCTCAGGATATGGAAAAAGTCACAGAAAGTTTTCTCTATTAGAAAAGTATAATTTCATTATGTTAATTAATGCCACAGCTTCCAGAGTTAGGACTGCAAATTTTGCAAACTTCCTGCATTCTCAAATTAATTCTTAAATATGATTAATAATGTTTGATATAAGTGAATCACTTTTAGAAGTACTGATGATTAAATCATAGACAATGGTGTGACTGAAAAATTAAGTGGTTGGTCACTGTAACAGAATGAATAATTGTAGTCTTCACAGTGCATTAAAACCCTGTTTAGTTTCATCATATACAGGATCAAGTTTAGGACAGTAATTTCATGCAATTACATTTCTACATCATTTGTGGATATTCTTCAATACAGAAATCCTCAGAACCTTTTACAATGAAACTATAATGCATTCTAATTTGCAATAGAGTTTTTCCATACTTCCTGAGAGAGCAACAGTATTTCATTTATATTCGCACGCAATTATTTGCATTTTTCAACTCGTGATTTATTTTTAATTAACCAATAAAAGAAAAAAAGAACTGGAACTGTTTTAGCCTTTTTGATCATTGCGTGTAAAAGTTTCTACATTATCTGGTCTAGTGACTATAATTTAAGCAAAGATGAAAAAAATTACATCAGTCTCACTGGGTGGCTTGCATGCCATTTTCTCTAGTCAACACTGTGGGTGGCCTGTTCATGTTAAAAGTAGTCTTTGTAAAATAATTATTATATCTAAATAATGTTTAAACTTCGTTGAAATTTTGAAGCCCTGATGTAAAAAAAAAAAACCAGCTATTCCTACTATATACCATTTAGTATAAAATACTTTAACCCATTGTGGAGAAATACACAATGAGAACAGCTAGCTGAGTATCTAAATACAGATCACTGATGAAGTTTGATTTTATTTTCTCTTGATGCTTTAAAAAAGTGTTAATTTTTGAGTTGAGTAAATACATTTGGTTTGTTTGAATTCATATGTTTCTCATGCATTCCACTAACAGTCAAGAAGAAATGTACTATATTCACAAAGTAAGGTTTTATTCACAGAACAATATTTCTTTAATTCAATGCCTTATCAAATGTCTAATTACTTTTTCAAAGGCAATCAGCAACTGCACAGTAATTTCCATCTTTACTTCAAAACTACACATTTATCTGCACAAAATTAATGATGTAAATTCCTCAATTTAAGGAAATGATTTTACTTCTTTTCTGTTTTCCTTAGAAAATGAAATATGATAAATCAAATGCCTTAATTCAATACTTTGTTCAGAATAGGTTTCTCTTTTAGGGCTTAGAAAAACATTGTAAAATCTCTTCCTTTCTCTGCTCTTCCCAAATCCCTTCTACATTAACAATTTATCTGTTCACTAGTAATGAATAATCTAAACGTAAACTAGGAAGTTCATGGATAAAGAATGACTGATTATACTTTCCAAATAGACAACACACTCTGTGCAAATTAATAAAAAAAAGCTCTTGTTATCCAACAGTTGTCTTACATAGAACCTGTCAAAAACAAGACATAATGAAATTTGACTGACCTCCTATAAGAGGCAATTCTTTGTAAAATTAAGGGCAGCCTATAGTATGTTTTTGTGAATATAAGTTCTGTAAGTTATTTACCAATGATATCTAGCAATCTAGCAGAAACTGCAAGCAGCTACAATTCTATCTATTAAAGCAGATCCTATTTCTACTAATTTATGACATTTCAATCCAATAATTTGGCACATTCTCTTAGCATGCTTAGTAGGTGTAGAAAGCATCCTTTGTCTTAGGAGTTTGAATCAAGCTTTCAACATCAATTGTCTTTTCATAGATTGTAGATGCATATCTTAAATGTAAAATTCGATTGAAGATTTGAAGTCATTTTTGAAAGCAGACCCTGCAATTCAAGGATTACAGCAGCACTTGAAAGCCTGTTCTTTGCAGAGTAGTAACTAAGGACACTTTTGAATGGTCAGACAAGAAACAAAGCTTTGATCCTAAACTACTTTGCATAATATTATTTACTCTCTTTAAATCCTTGTATTCCTACCCCCCTGCCTTCCACCCATCATGACTTGCAAAGTATCAGAAGGAAAAGCAGCCAATTTTTTTTCACAGCAGAGCCAAACTTAATAACACTCTGAAGTGGCTGGCAGAAGTTCCTCTACAGATCCAGTTTGCAAAAGACAATCTGCATTATCTACATATAGATTTCAGCTATCAAACAGAAAAGTGGTTATATATTATAGGTATGTTTATCTCATAGTAGTGCATACAGAAATGAGTCGTGAACCTTGAAATTGCACTTTTTTGCCTTTTTATGTTATATAATGCCAAGTAATTTTGTCAAAGGAAAAGTGCTCTCCAAAGGATCTGCACTAAGTGCTTGACATGGCATACACACATAACTAGAGATAGCACTAGCAATTCCAGCAAATGTTTCTTTCTCCTTCCTCTTACACACAAAACCAACCAGCCTGCATAGTATATTATGCACATGCAGATGCTCAGACACATTATCTTCTTTATAGCAATTGTGTGTGCATGTGGTTGGTTCTTTTTTTTTTTTTTTTGGAATAATGTTCAACCCACATCATTACTGAAAAAAGCTAAAGCTGTTCACAAAAAAAAAAAAAAAAAAAGCCTGCTTTATTTATGCTCCACACAAAAACACACACAGTCACAGCTTTCTTCGTACAAGAGAACAAAAACAGTGAACTTCCATGTCACTTTCTTGATTTCACAAAACACACTCAGACTGAGTCAGCTATCTGCATGTCATTGCTGCTTATTGATACAGCACTAAGGGAAACATCCCTTCCTCTGTGAAAAAAATCACAATGAAACAAAGTAAAATTATCTTGGCAGAAGTCCCAGAATTAAAAAAGTAACTTTTTGATCTGCTGAAACACATACCAAACTGCACTGAATTCAAGACACTTGTCTCAATGCGATCTTACAGCTAATACAGAGAAAAGAAAGTACCAAGAGCTTTTCAAAGTTTCTAAAACAAATGCTAGTTCCAAGTAGTCTAAATGATAACACAAAGTGAGAAAGATTCTGTTAACAGATCTTGTTTCTGCAAACACTTTGCTTTTTTTCCTCTCTTGCTCAAATGTCTTACGATCTTGGTACTCAGCTCATCCTTCTACAGCTCTAGCTATGCATAATATCTCCTCTGTTTTCTTAGTACGCCTGTAACTGAGATACAACCAAAATTAATTTAAAGAAAATGCTCTAGATTTCCTTTATTTTGACCACTGAAGGTCATGGCAAAAACTGCCACTTATTCAAAAGGTGCTCCGTCGCACCTAGAATTGCTACCATCAAACAAGAAACAGCAAGAGAGAATGCACTGCTTTCTACATTCTACCATATTCTGAGGAATATAGCAAAGCTTGTTAGAAAGTCCAACATCCAGAAATAGTTGCTGCTGGAAGGACAAAACTTACTGTTCAGTACATTCTCCAGTTTTTGCGTCATGGATCCTTCTACTTTTTCCGTTCCATCCGCTTCCAGTTTTTGATGGATTGCTGGAATAAAGTGTCTAGTTAAAATGCAGAACATTTTAATAGGTGGGAATACATTACATCAAAGTGACACTTCTAAACATTTTTTTGAATTCAATATAAAGTGTTATTTTTCTTGTTAGACATAAAAAATACAAATGTTTCATCGCAGCAGAGTCTAGCGGAGGACAGGGCTCAGAGCCAGACACTGCAGAATTTTAACCATTACTTTAACACAGATTTACTCTACATTCTTGAACAAATCACTAATGCTCAAGAAAAAAAGGTCAGGAAGGCAAAACAATTGCATTTTGCTATCTCATAGTACAAGTATCAATCATTTAGTATTCTGGAAAGCATAATTCAAGCACAAAATAGTTACAGTCTGCAGAGCAAAATGTATATGCTGGTCACACTGAAAAGGAATTCCCAATAATTAAAGGCTACAAAAAATAGTCACAGGGAATCTGAGCGACCCCAACTCGGACTTTACATATAACATTTATAAAGTAATTATTTAAAAATGGTATTTCCCCTTAAAAACTTTAATTTGTTAGACTATGTAAAATCCTCTACCAATCAAAAGTTCCTGTTGCTTTAGAAAAAATTGAGACTACTAAAAAGCCTTCTACCAATGCCTGTTCTCAATAGAGTAATCTGAAGTTGATCTACCCTTGAAAGCAGTGATCTTGGTCACTGTTTTTAAGTGAATAATAATATATTTTAGTTCAGACCACAAAGATGGTTTTGAAAGTAATCTCTCAGTTGTCTCAGCCTTTCTTAGTTTGGTTTGCATGGCAAGGTTTCTCAAGTGAATTCTCTTATGATGAAACTTAACCAGGAGACATGCTCCATGAGTATCCAGCAAATTCCTGCAATTCAATCCACAGGATGAATCCCTACTTGTTGGTGTACGTAGATGCAGACCAAAGACAAAGTGAACACAGACCAAAAACACCCTTAGTCAGGCAATCCTGTAGCATCAGTCCTGCTGTGAACAGTTAGAGAAGGTGGCTATTCTGAAAGAGGTTAGGTCTGTCTTTATGAGTCTCCAAAACTTGCTCAAAGGAAGAGTTTTCATTTAAAAAGCAAAGGGGAAAAAAGGAAAAGTGACAATTCCAATTATCTCAAATGCTTAGATTTGACTCTTCAAATGGATCACACAGGTAAGATCTCAATAAGCTTTGCTTTCATGACAATGCGACAGCACTTTCATTTTTTAATTCGAGGCCAAAAAAAAATCTAGATTTAGGATCTTAAGACAACACTTTAACAAAATGAACTGAAACTAACAGATGCCTGTATATTTTAAGGAACAACAACAGAAATCTATCGTACAGATTGTGTATCCTTAACAATAGCATATTATTTTATGTATGACATGAACACCACTTACCTTTAAGAATATATCCACAATTTTGTAACAAAATATTATTCCATTTATATACATAGTTGGGTTTGTGTGCAGCCAATTATACTCTTTGCCATTAAAAACTGACAGGCAAGTTCATTAGAACAGCAACCAGAACATAAGCATATATTTTTTAAGCCAAATGTTGCAAATACTACTGGAACTGTACCAAACTGTAACGATAGGAATTTAAATATTTTAAACTCATTCAATACAGCATTTTTCTGAAAAATGCCTTCAACTTGGATGTAGATTTAAGAGAAAAACTTATATATTGTTTCAAGGGTTTTTAAAATTAACTACTTTGGAATAATTAATTACGTAGCAGTAACCGCTAAGTAAATGACTGCAATCTTAACCCTGAAGAGGACACACCTCAAAATGTCAAAAAATAACTATAATATCTGAAGTGCTATCAAAACCAGCTTTTATTGCAATTACAGGCAAAATATGGTGAAGATTTCCTTTAATAAGCAAAACAAGAAGTTTTGAAAGAGAATGAATTACCATGTTACCTATTCAAAAAATGTTAAGATATGAGCTGCATGGTTTGTTGTTTTTTATTTTATTTTGAAGGAACCTTATTTAGACTTCTGTCATGACCATTCACCAGTTCCTGAAATTTTTAAAGCTCATCTTCTCCAAGAAGCTCTCTTTCACATTTCCCTGAGATGAAAATACACAATAGAAGCGCTATTCTCTCTTCTTCCTTTTAAAATGAATGTAACATTTTTCATCATGGTAGCATTTAAAGCCTGTCACTTGGCATGAACTATTTGAGATTCTCAGTTTCAGAACATTGGTGATGTAAATGCAGGAAAAACTGTCACATTAAGTCAATTCATATATGTGCTCAGACAGAAAATGATGCCAACAATACAAACAAAAAACAGAATATTAAATTTCAGAGAGGTGAAAAACACTGTGGAGTACAGATAAAGGCATATTAACAGGCAGGATAAACCAAAAGAGTTTTGGACCACTGTCTAAAGTAAGGAATCTTAGAACATGCAGAACAAAATGTATAGAGCTACCTAAATTACTCTGTGTGCACACAAAGGGAATTGCTGCATTCCTTTTATTTGTTTAATGCATTACTTTCTTCACATAAGCTCTTTTTACACTTTGTATTCAAATTTTGCAGTAAGTGTATTCATACATATGGCAGAGTGAGGTTACAAAAAAATTTTAGTTTTCAAAGTAAAAAACAAAGTACACGTTCCTTCTGTGAGTATCAGACAAAACGTCTCTGAATTAGAAGTTCGGACAAGCAAAACACTACGGAGTCAAGGAAAATACACATACACCTAATCTGATTGGAAGGAATACAGAGATACTCAGAATGTCCTTTTTTTTTTTCTTAGACCAAGTCCATGTAGTAGTGGGCTGCTGCTGCCTAGGACAGTCCCCTTCAACTCTTGCACCTACATGCTTTGTTGGATCTACCACTCACATGGCTGTAGTGCAGGGAAGGTGAGATAATCTGGTGGAAAATTAACTTGGTAAAGAAAGCAGTTTTCTTTATTTATAAGTGAGCTTGGCTAATCCTTGCCTTGGCTGCACTACTGCCATAACAGCAGAGAGGAAGGAGCACAGGGCTGATGGAAAGCCAGCTTACATTTTCCACACTAGCCACTTCAATTGCAGTTTCATTCTGCAGGCAGTGATGAATAGAAAGTAAGAATGGCTCCTTTTGGAGGCCTAAAGAAAGGAGAGTTGGGCAGGATATTTTTCTTGAACTACCAGTTACCCTTGTCTTAGTTGGATTAACAGTAGGAAACCTAGGACAGACTGTTTACCATTACTGATAAATTTTAATGCGTGTAGCACAGAATAAATGAGGAGAGGATTTGGTCTAGATGCTTTAACCAGGGCCAGAAAATTAACTGTGTTTTGTATTATCTTTGCCTGTATGTGCTCAAGTTGTCCAGTTAAATAAGAATATTTAAAGGCTTATGAGCTTCACAGCTACAGAGATATAACTAACTTGTAATAGTGAAGAGACAAGTTTAGAGCTCAAAATCTCTAGCTCATGACTAAATTTTTCAAATTGGTCATTTTTTTCCCCCAAAACATATGCAAAGTTCAGCCTGGTAAATAAACGACAGCACAGGCCTTGCAGTAAAATAAACTAGCTATTAATTTACCGTTGCTTGTATTGAAAACAATTTTATTTAATCTAAGGAAGGATACGGTTTACTACTTGGCAAATGTAAATCCGTAGCAAATTAAACTACGCTTCCAAGGTTATACATTTTCTGACTCACAAAATGCATTCTTGATTTACTCATTAGATATTTAAAAAACATACTTTGAGCTAAACACCAAGAGCAGTATTCTCAAAACTTCTTCAGTCTAACTCATCTCGAAGTGACACACATTTCCTTTCTGATGAAAGGAGGTTATACATGCACTTAGCATATCTGAAAATCTAACCCTTTTGCAAAGAAGTATAGTTAAAGAAGAAAAAGTACCCAAAACGTACCAAAGCTTTTCAGTCAGATACAGAAAGAGAAAAAAAAAAAAGAAGAAGAAAGAAAAAGAACTGTCAAAAAGGAAAGACTGACTCAGCAAAGTAGTTCAAAAGATCTCATGTGGTAACCATAAACAATTTGGCACCAAAGAACAATAATGAAAGGATGAAGAACACATGTTAACATGCTCCCAGCATTCATGGCAATGACTGAATGCCTTCAGTTTGCTTTTTAAAAACATGTACCAATTTTCTGCAATTTGAACAAAACAATGTCATTGATGAGGACAGCACCAGTACATAGGATAAAAACTCCTCTGAACGGATTGAACAGGAGTGTGTAGCCATATATAGTGCATAATGCAATACATAAAGATAGCATATCAGAAGCAGTGATAATACATTAGTTTCCTTAGGTTTATATAAAGAAAAGTTTGTTTTTCTGGCCTATAGCCTGTACTGCTAAGTATAATTTTTTTCAGAGAATTTCCAGATATTTTTGTGAGTTGCAGGGCAAACTTGGCCTTATTTTGATAAACACTGCTAATCCAAGCCAAAATTACAAAATAATGAAGCAAAGGTAATATTCTCTTTAACTGCATTTTGTATTTTGTTTCTTTAGCATTTACTTTCTCAAGTTTAATTACAAAACACAACAAAATTTCAAAAGATTAAAAAAAAAACCACCACAAAACTAAGGCGCAGTGCCAGGAGGGGAAGTTTTATGCAAATAAGAGACCAAATGTTATTTAACAACAATGCTAGAGAAAAGTTAACAGACCTCACAGAGGATTATATATAAGCAAGTGTGACATTTTCAGGCAAATACTTCAAAAACAGACCTCAAAAAAGGGTTTATTAGTCATCTTATAGATCAACTAAGATTCAAGGACTGGACCCAGGCCCACACCAGGATACTTGACAATTTTAAAGCATGAAAACTGCTATAATCTTCGTGTTCCTCTTTCAGAGAAGGTCCACAGGAAACCAACAAGGATGACTGAAAGGCCTGGAGCACCTCTCCTATGAAGATGGGCTGAAGGAACTGGGCTTGTTCAACCTGGAAAAGGGAAGGTTGCGGAAAGACCTCACTGAGGCTTTCCAATATTTAATACTTATAAACATGAGGGAAATCAACTTTTTACATGGGTAGAGAGTGATAGGATGAGGAGGAATGGTTTTAAAACTAACAAGGCAGATTTAGGTTAGACATCAGGGGAAAGTTCTTCACAGAGAGTGGTGAGGTGCTGGCACAGGCTGCCCAGAGAAGTTGTGGATGTGCCGCCCCTGGAGGTGCTTAAGGCCTGGTTGGATGTGGCCCTGGACAATCTGATCTAGTACTTGGATCTAGTGGCTGGCAACACTGCTGTGACAGCAGGGTTGGAACTTGATGATCCTTGAGGTCCTTTTCAATCCAAGCATTCTATGATTCTGTAATGATTCTAGGATCTTCTTTTTTTATTTTTATTTTTCACTAACACAGTGCTAACCCTTCCACATATGTGAAAACTAACTGCAAAAATAGAAGCAGCTTTTAAATGTTTCTTGTATGTTAAAAATGTCACTGAAATAAAAACTGAGTCATACACTATTCTCCTGAAGAAGCTGGCAGCCCGTGGCTTGGACACCTCAATGAGGCTTGATGACCTGGATGAGAGCATTGAATGCACCCTCAGTAAGTTTGCAGATGACACCAAGCTGGCTGGAAGTGTCAATCTGCCTGGGGGTAGCGAGGCCCTACAGAGGGATCCGGACAGGCTGGAGAGCTGAGCTGAAGCCAATGGGAAGAGCGTCAACAAGGCCAAATGCCGGGTCCTGCACTTTGGCCACAACAACCCCAGGCAACGCTACTTGGTTTGGGGTGGAGTGGCTGGAAGACTGTGTAGAGGAAATGGACCTGGGGGTATTGATTGATACTGGGCTGAACATGAGCCAGCAGTGTGCCCAGGTGGCCAAGAAGGCCAATGGCATCTTGGCTTGCATCAGGAATGGTGTTGCCAGCAGGAAGAGGGAAGTGATTGTCCCCATGTACTCAGCTCTGGTGAGGCCGCACCTCGAGTACCGTGTCCAGTTTTGGGCCCCTCACTGCAAGAAATAAACTGAGGTCCTGGAGCGGGTTCAAACAAGGGCGACAAAGCTGGTGAGGGGTCTGGAGCACAGGCCTTATGAGGAGCGGCTGAAGGAGCTGGGATTGTTTAGCGTGGAGAAGAGGAGGCTCAGGGGAGACGTTATTGCTCTCTGTAACTACCTGGAGGGGGGTCGGCCTCTTCTCTCATCTAACTAGTGATAGAACTAGAGGGAATGGTTCAAGCTGCGCCAGGGGAGATTTAAGCTGGACATTAGGAAATACTTTTCTGAAAGAGTGGTCAGGCACTGGAATGGGCTGCACAGGGAGGTCGGAGTCACCGACCCTGGATGTGTTCAAGGAACATTTGAATTTCCTGTTGAGGGACATGGTTTAGTGAGTACTATTGGTGATAGGTGGATGGTTGGACTGGATGATCTTGAAGGTCTTTCTCAACCTTGGTGTTTCTGTGTGATTCGATGTGAAATTAAGCTGATTACCCGCAGGTTAAGTCTGACTCAAATTTAATCAAAGATCATTTTTTGCATACTTTTTATTGACTGCAACATGTACTAAATGAAAGCAGTAAGTGCAATGCTGGTCTTTCCTTTTATGCTTTTTAATACTTCTCAAATGTGAACAAATTTTCATTTACCTGAAAACCCCAGGATTCATAGAACACAGCAGACAGCTGAAAGCTGTCAAGACTTCATCTATTCGGAGAAATTCTGCTAGTAGTTACTGTTACCAGCTTACATCTCTAAAAGGAGCATTGCTTAAAAGGAAACAGTATGAGCATTTAGCATAAAAACAGGTACAGGCTTGGGCAACAGAAACTTCACTGTGGACAGAGACAATTCCTGTTCTTCACTTGTTCTATCATACTACCTTCTTCCTTGAGACACTGAAGAAAATTATTAGAAAATGCTGTGCTAGAACCTTACTTTTTATGAAGGTTATGTTAATAGAAGAATTCGTCTACTACAGAAGTTCATTGTAGGTATTGTATAAAGAGGAAGCACCCATCTGACACTAAACTACCTATCACCATTTACTTATTTGATGGGAAAACCTTTATCAGGTCATCTTCATCTCAGTAGGCATTGTTCACTGCAAGCTCATGTTTCCCTTGCTATGTTTAGCACCGCAGTAATAAGTTTTCAAGAAAGAAACAGTAATGAGAAACATTTCATTTTCCTGTTGTGCCTAGCTGATCAATAATTCCCATAAACACAAATACAAAGTGTATAGTAATGAGAGTGCAATTGCTTCTTATTCAGCATATGTATAATGTGGCACAAATACCTTAAGGCTTCAGACATAAGTATCCCTTGGAAAACTTCATGGTGAACTCAAAGCATATCAGCTATTGTTTCATGGCTACTCAGAGGCAGAATCTTAATTCTTAAATCATGTAAGCTGCATCTACTGCTGAGCACATGATGCATGTGCACATGAACTGTAACTCTGAGGTGGCTGATGTGCTGTCAGATATACGGCATACACACAGTACCCAAGCTTATCACAAGCCACTTGTTTCCACAGCCCCATTCTTTCTTGTTCTCTACAAATTTCCATATTGAAAATTACCAGGAATAATTCTACATGGTTCTTACCCTATGAAACCTATATTCCATTGCTTGAAGCAGAAGGGAGACGATAACATTAATAGCAATGCCACACTGAGAACACTGAACACGGACCTATTCTAGCTTTTTAAATTCAGCTGTATGACTCGGGTGCTAATCATGTGTTTGAATTTGGTTTAATCTAATGCTTATGTCTAAAGAAATATTGAATTTAAAACTCAAGTTCATTTCAGATATCCATGCTTCGAAGAACACACCGCATTGTCTTTATTTGCCAATATGAATGTCATACTCGCATGTTTTTATGGAACTGAGCAAATAAAGTGGCCATTATTTGTTTATTTATTTATTTTTCACTGTCACTAAAATAAAAAGAAGCACTGCAGTCTAAGGTTTCTAAAGCACTTCTGAAGAAGTGCATTTAAAGTAAATTCATTTTCTAGCTTTCCAGAGGATTCTGTGTGGAGCGCAATTTGCTTATGGCAGTAAAACATTATGTCTCTACAAGCATATAAACAGTAGCGCTTTTAGGAATGCTGCTTTCTAGGTTGCAATTAGAATTACGGGAAATAAATCAGCTGAACTCTGTGATGTTGACAAGTGGGTCAAGCTGAGGTGCCCAGTCCCCCTCTGCTCAGCTTACAGCTCCCTTCAGCTGACGAAACAAACTTCCTGTTGAACATCTCTGCTGCATACACAATCACTGTCAAACTGTCAGCCAAGCTAGCAGACAGCGAGACACGAGGATCTGATAAGGCAATTCTATTTTCCAAGAAATTAAACCAAACAAACAAGGGTTCTGGCCTACTCAACCACTTATTTTCTTAGCAAACCCCTTCTAACTCATGTAACGTAAACGAATCATAAAATCACAGAATGGCCTGGGTTGGAAGGAACCTTAAAGATCACCTAGTTCCAACGCCCCTACCACAGGCAGGGTAGCCAAGCAACAAGCAACCTGGTATAAATCTCCGGGTTTTCACTGCATTCTGGCAAAAATATTAAAACCAATGTATATGTGTAATGCAGTCTGACAGCACGCTTAAAATCAGACTGTTCTTACTGATCCCTGCTAGCGAAAAAGTTATACAAAAAAATGAGTAGTAATTCAAAGTTTCCCTGATCGAGTTCTTATATTTGCTTTGTTCACAGTTTATGAGTTAAAAAAGCACATACAAACAGATGTGCAAATAGATGAATGTGAAACAGTAAAACAAGTGAGCTCTCTACAAAAAGTACCATCCTGTACCAACAATGCAGAGAGAACAAAGAGAAATAACAACACACTGACAGCTCTGCTATACAGCAAAATCCCAAAGAGAAATGGAACTGATCTACAATTTATAAGGCATAGTCATTGGGGTTGGAAAAAGCATTCTAGGGTATCTGGAGAGGAAAACTGAATGCCTAAATTATTCCCCATAAACATGTTCTCTTCAGAGCACATGTATGATTTTAGAATATCTTCCCATAGGAATTCAGTAATTACAATTAAAAAAAAGATAAAGCAACAACTGAAATTGAATCCCAAGCAGCTCAGGGCATTAAACTTCACTGGAAAACTGACAGAACGGTTTTGCCTTCAGACACTTTCCATCTGCAACAGTCCTATGCTCAGCAACTATGAAAGTTCATCGAATGGAGGCTGTGTCCCTAGCAGCTTGTGATGAAGTCAACTTACAGTTTTCAAACAAACTAATATTGATGTAGCTTTATGCAGATACAAATCCTAGGGGCATTTTTCTAAATTACAAAATAAAACAAATTCACCCTTGTGTGTGAACAAAAAAATGGCATCATATCATCTTGTACAAATGCTGTGTAGTCAGAATATATTGGAACTTTTAATTAATTGTTCTTTTGCTAAAGAGCTTGAATTCCATAGTTACTTGCCTAGAAGGTATCTTGTTTGCTCTTCTTTCAATTTTATTTGGTTTTAATTTTGCATCTGAGCTAGTCCTCCAGAAACAATTCTAGTAGTGCTCACTGTGAATTCTTTGCACTTTTCCTTTGAGGAAAATGTACTAACGAAACATTTTGGAGAAAAGCCGTGACATCTGTCGTGAGATATGGGTGACGGTGTCAAAGATTTCTATTTTTCTTGCTACTACTGGAACACTTTTGACATCCAACTTAGCTGTTGCTTTTAACAATAGAGCTCTCTCAGAAGATGTAATTTTTTTTTTCCAGTTAAACTCCCTCAAGAACATTCTGCGTGTGGGGGAAGAAAGGACAAACAAGTAGCTCTGAACTACAAACCTGAAATTCAAATGCAACAAGTTTATTTAGACTGAAAAGAATCCGAAACACTTCTGCACGTGCCAATTAATAGGAAACCTCAGAAGAAAAACGCATGTTAAAATACCAGAGAAGACAGCTGTGACTTGCAATGCATCTTCATGAACAATTTAGCCTCAGAAGTTAACTACTAAAGACTGCATTGGTTTTTATATTCCTTGAATTCCAGTGTTACAGCTCTGAATGTATAAGATGTTAAGATCTGAAGTCTCCAAATTTCTTTTACAACAACAAAGTCATCCTCTTTCTTTCATAGTACTATTTTAATTCAACATTTACAACAAACTCAAGATACAAGTCTGCCTCCTTTTGAATATTTAAGGGGGATCACTCCGAGGAAGACAAAACAAGACATTTTAGTTACAGATGAACAAATCATCCCAAATTTTTCAGTCTGTAATTCACTTGAAGGACTACATGGATAAACTCTAATTTTAGGTAAAATAAACATGGATAAGTGATGCCAAACATTATTACATCTATCAAAATTAAAAATTCAGGACAGAGCATTTAGTGAAATAAAAAAGTTTGCTTTCTCAGTTATTTCATTAGTATTTTTTTTGCATTCCAAATAGCTTCTTGTCCTCTCTACTCATCAGTCAAGCAGTTTACAAAGACAAGAATTCTCTATTTTAATAGACGGGACAAGAAAAAAAAAATTGTGTCCTTTCTAGAAAATCCACAATATTTATGATTTGCATTAACTTTCTGTAAATGCTACTAAGCCTTCACTAGTCCAAAAAATAATCTTAGAAGATAACACATAGTCACCAGCACTGCTTTTTTTCCACTGCAGTAACTCTTGGGAAATAAAACTAACTCAGAACCCTTGGGAGTATTTAATAGATTTGGATGTGAGAAACAAGTCACATTTTAATATTTGTTCAGGATAATTTAAGATTTTTAACTATTACAAAAAAGTGGCACTTCGGATTTTCAAGATACTGAAGAAATCCGCTTAAAAATAGCCTAATATCAGTTTGAATTCTTAACATTTAATAAAAAATTGGTTAAGAACAGAGTTAAAAAATGCCACACACTCACTCTTCCTCATGTCTTTTCATATGACTACCAACCTTTTGCTATTTCTACTAAAACCTTCAATTCTTCTCTTCTGTTACTGAAGTCTTATCTAAATTTAGGCCACAATTTTCAAAACAGGTCTATATTAGGTCAGTTCTGGATGGGGTAACAGTGATATTAAGAAGTTAAGATCTGTTGCGAGTTGTCAGATTTCTTAAAATGAGATCTTTCCTATCAAAGCATGCACATCTGCACCTGTGAAAAAGAAGTTATCTAAGAATGACTAAATTAGGTGGATAGACAAAAGCTATCAACCACTTGGGAAAATACGGTCATCTGAAGGGCATGTCGCAGTGCATGGCATGTTGAAAAACAGTGTTTTGTAGATGAGAATATGCTTGATCAAATAATGTTATTCTTTTTGCACCAGTTTCTATGGAAATAAGAAGAAGGCATTACTTTCAGAGCAACCTATGAATTATAGTTATACTATACACATGTATGCTGCATAGTAGTAAATGTCAAACCTATTGGAAATGGCCCAGTAGAGTCACTTTCTTAGCCAGCACAGTCAGTACCTTGTCAGCAGATACTGTAGTTCTATCTAGTTACATTTTTACCTGAGAGACATTTTATGTCTCATGTAAATATGGATGTATTCACACGTATAGACATAAATACACACACACACACACACACACACACAACCATGTATACAGAGAAAGACAACTGGTGTAATCTCATTAGTGCCATTTTTCCTATGGTAAGCAGAATATAAAGGTGGAACAATTTCCTACAATTTCTGCGGGTACTAAATTTTCATAATTTTCATATAAATAATACAGTCTGATTATGGAATAAGGTGTCATGGAATAGAAGCTTTTGTGTTGCTGTAGTCTGTAAAACATATTAATAACACCTCTTGATCCACATTTCCTCACTTTTCTGGATTTGTGGGATACAGTTTCAAAAAATACCTTCAATTCCTGTCAGCAATAGCAATAAGCTCGCCTTCTCAGCTTGTGATCAAAGTAACACAGAGATCAGACTTGTATGCTCCCAGAAAAGATTGCAAAGAACAATGTTTTTAATATTAAATTCAACCACACATGCAGATACAAGCTTTTCATTTATACCATATTAACTAAATAAAATTTACCTGACAGAGCATCTTGTGCTTCAAAAAATGTGCTGAGACCTCCTTTCACATACGCCAGACTCCCCTCATTTTTCTTATTGGCTTGTTTCTTCAAGTTCACAATAGCCATTTTGAGCTGATCAAAACTGGAAAAAAAAACCCAACAAAATGCATCATGGCATTCAAACAACAAATAAGGTCACCTGATGAATAAATACAAGTTATTTGGAAAATAAAGATAGCTACTGCTGCATAAACTGTTAAAGAGAGCAATTACTAACTAGTCTGATTCATGATAATTGCTAATTAGTCTTAGTGGATTTTTTTTTTTTTTAGTTTAGTTTTTAATTTTTAAACTTAAATGGAAGATTCCAATTGCTTGTGATGGAATTCAACTTTTATGGCACAAAGTAGTTAAGAAATTTCTTTTAAGTCCGCATCACTGCTCTTAGCTAACTGCCTTTATTGCATGAAATAGGAGATAGTAAATCACTACACTCAGTACACTACACTGACTCCTACAATATTAGAAATTTTGTTAATATTGACATTTGTTTAAGTACAGACTACTATTCAGCTTCTTCTTCATATAATAGGTTTCTTTTTGCCTTAGTTTCCTAATGTTTCTAGACTACTTCCACTTTATATTTGATTTCACATTTTTATCTTTCACAAGTAGCTGCAATATCATGGAATCACTGGATGGCGTGGGTTGCAGGGGACCTCCATGATCATCTAGGTCCAACTCTTTTGCCATGGGCAGGGTCGGCAACCAGTAGATCAGGCTGCCCAGGAACCTCTTAAGTCAGCTGTTGAACACTTCCAGGTATGGTGCATCCACATCTTCCCTGGACAGCCTGTGCCACTGCCTTCCCGCCCTCTGAGTGAAGAATTTTTTCTCATTAGTCACGTTCCTAGATTCATTATAAAAGCACAATGACAAAGAAGCTCAGAAATGCAAACACATGGTTTTCACCCTTAAAACGTCTTTTATCCTACCTGCAGGACAAACCCATCTCCCTAATACAAAAGTATCAAATGTAAAGACTACACCATATCTCTGGGTGCAGAGGAAAACAATGAAATAAGGAAATTAAGATATACAGCAATTCCACCAATAGACTTCGTCCACTTGAAACTGTGGTAGAAGAAGATATGGTAAGAAAAAAAACAAAACAAAACTTTTGGCAGTAAGAAGGCTATCACCACCTGCAGCGGGATGAAAAAAAACAACACTGGTGCACTTTACTTTTTATACCAACGATGTCACAACATTTTTGCTATATTTCCTGTTTCCAAATGCTGGTCAGAAAGCAATTACTCACTGACTGGATTAGTCTACTTGGGCATACAAGAAGTACTTACCACCAGCTTTTTCAAACTAACAAAAATCTGTATGGTATCCTTTTTGAGCCCTGTTTCATGTTATCTGATGATCTAATTGTATGTCTAAATAGTTTATTTATATTTGTCAGGCTGTTGCTGGGGGGGGAAAAAAAACAAAAAAAAATGCTATTTTGATTACTTAAAAAGAATTTCCTTAAAGGAAAAAACATACATAAGCTAACCAAAACATCAGTGCACCACACATTTAGCACTTCCAATACCTGAGGTTACATAGAGGACAAGAACTAAATCTTTCCTCTGTATTTCCTGTACAGCAGCACAAATTATACAAGGCAAATAATTCAAATTAATAGCAACAGAATATTTCTAAAATTAGACATTTTGAAGTGGTAAAAAAATTGTTTCTTAAAGATACGGTTAGACTCAAAACATGATTAGATTTATCCTATCTTTTGAATCATTCTTCTATTTAATGTTTCCAAACTTTTTTAATTTTCAATACTAAAATTTTAAGTTTTCTAAAGCAATATGAATCTTATTATTTTATTAGACTGAGGTGACCATGACTTAAAAGCTGTTGATATTCAAAGAGAAATTGAAAGTTCCCCCCACCCCTCCCCAAGAAAGATTAAAAATTTATACTGATACTTGAAAACAAAACAAAACAAACAAAAGACAGCCAAACAAAATTGAAAATATTTCTTAATAGGAAGCTTCACATTAAGATGATAATGGACTTTATGGTGTAGTATGGGGTAAAATGGGACCATACAAGGTAACATCAATTCACAGTACTAACCATCAGCAAAAACAATGTTTTTGCTGACACCTTCCATGGTAATAAGAATCAATTTACTTTATTTAATCAGCATCCTTAAATGTAGCTTAATCAGCTATGACATGCACAGGTCAAATCAGATCTCAGCTTCCAGTGGCAGTGATTCCGCAGCTTTCAAAGTTCCTTGCTTCTAGGGTTTAAGCCATATACTATTGTTTCTAATCTTCATCTAACCTTGCTGTTTTATTCTTAGTAGACTAGGAACAGCTGCTATCTACCCTTGAACTGTCTACGTCTTTCAGAACAGCATTTCACAGTAATTTTATTTACTTTCTAAGAGGATTTAATTCATTCACGCTATATATGCACAGATACTTACATTATTCTGTTCTTGTGGATCAGCTACCACCTTTCTTGAAGCAGAGGCCAAAATTAGGCAGAACAATTTAATTAACACTTAAATCAATGACAGTGAGACTATTTATCCCCATACCTTATAAAACACAGTTGCTGACACACTTCAGAGGATGATTTTTTTTACCAGACTGCTAACTAGCATTTATGGCATGTTTCAAACACCAAATCATTGTCTGTACTACCATCACCTAACCCTGGGTCATTCCCATAGCTTTCCACAAAGACTGCTTTGCATCCCATCATATTGCCCT
Organism: Perdix hodgsoniae; assembly: GCA_035772895.1. Taxonomy (NCBI): domain Eukaryota; kingdom Metazoa; phylum Chordata; class Aves; order Galliformes; family Phasianidae; genus Perdix; species Perdix hodgsoniae. Next base: position 2,434,087 of record JAPSGF010000030.1, on the reverse strand, counting down.
TCCAGGAAATATCATGGAGATTAAAATCTTCAAAAAGCAGGGCAAGCTCTATGGAGAGAGATTATCTCAAGTCAATTAAACATTATTTTGTTTACTTCCTCATCTTACTGTAATGTTACCTTTCCTGGTCTCTTCAGCCAGCACTCAACCATTCTGCTACCCATTCCACTATGATAGAATATTTTCAAATTGCTCATTCACAAAGGTCAAGTCCTTGTCATTTTTTCCCCCGGCATCTTCCCAAGAAAGCCTATTTGTATCCGTCACAGAACCCTGGGGCTACCCCATTTTACTCCAGTAATGTTCTTGAGTAAATCTATGTACGAAGCTAGAGCTCCCCTTATTTGTTTCCCAGACTGTCAGCATGTAAAGTCACTTGAAGCTGGGCACTTTCAGTTGGTTTTGACTTTCTCAGCAGCTCTCTCAGCTCCACCACAGAGCCATACACATAGCACTCTGATCTCTGTACCTTCAGTTATCTACAAGCTGTTATCACAATTCCCTGACATTTCTAATTTGAAGTTTTTGTCACCAACTGCAAACCCGCTGGAAAAAAACATTTCCCCTTCGTTATTTCAGATGAATCACATTTCTCACTGACAGCCCTTATTCATCAATAGAAAGTTCATGACTATAGAAGTAACAGAAGCGAAAAATGCCACCTCTGAAACTAGTTCTACAACCAGCTGTGAACCTATAGGATGCATCCACTACTACTCAACCTTTCTACACTTCATCTGTAAATCAAAGAAAATACCTGGGCCCCCACTTTCTTCATCTTTGTACCCAGAGCTTTGCAATCACGTTGTCCTTCATCTCTCCGTATCTGTCCTACATCTCTCTTGGCAGTGTTACGGCTACCCACATAAATGAGCAACACAAGGACAAAGCTTACAGCAAACTTCTTAAAAACACATCAAAAGTTGATTGTTCTTTCTTACTGTATTGTCTTCTCAGCTTTATAAAAACCTAATGGTTTCTGAAAAAGTCATTTTCAGATGACTAACATCACTAACAGTCACTAACAGTTTTACTCTTAGTCTGTTTAGCATCCTCATCCTAAGCCTCTAGTCACAAGTTAGCATCTGGAATTTCCGTTCAAATCCACGTTACTTAATTTCTTTGTTCATAAAGGTATTCAAGTCTGAAGCAAGGCAACTGTCATCTCACATAGAAAAAAAATTAGGCCACAAATCAAGTCTGGTTAAAATTGATATTCCCATCGTGAACACATTGAGCAAGCTGTCCTTGTTGATTCCAGTCTAAAGCCAAACAGAAATACCACAAACAGTAGAGATTACAGGTATGTTACTTTAATGTCAATCACCAATGACACATCTACTATACAGGGCAATGTACCTGATGTTATTAAAGAAATTATTCATACAGTAGCAACAAACCTTGTTGTTGAATGATTCTCAATCAGGTACCACGCAGCAGAGAAGTTTTCGCTAGTAAAATCAGCACTCATCCCAGGGAACAGCATCTCTAAATCTTTTTGAGGAAATCTGCCTCTGAAAAATGAATATTCATTACTTCAGAAAGACGTATTATGATTAATCGTTAACAGCTCAAAAAGCTGTATAAAACAGCAGCTCATGTTCCAACTAAATGTAAATACAAACTTGCAATTCACAATTAAAAATAAATATGGTATTTCAGATGCAGTATGACTGGGAAAGAAAAGATTGAAATCTAAACTAAGTAAAACCACTTCTATCGTTTTGATTTTGCCACTACGCATATGAAGGAAAGCACTGTCTATGCAAAATATGTTTAAAGAAAAAGAACTACTGCATTCAGAAAACAGGATAAACTCGCTATGATACTACTAATATCCAAACATGGAACCATTAACGCTGAATATATTTTAAGTCAACTCTACCCTTTAAAAAGGGAAATACCTATACCAAGTAGAGTAAATCAGAATATTCTCTAGAATCTATGAACTACTATCTATCTAACATACAGGACATCATCAGGTTGACTGCTTGTAAGTGATCTTGCACCATCTCTGTCCAGAGGCCAATCGATTTGCAGCAAGAATCCATTTGTTTTTATTCTGACTTACAGTGCAGAGAGATAGCTTGTGAGCCAACTGCTTGTGAAAGCAGATTCTCTGCAATGTTAGTTTTCAAATTACAAGCAGTTTTGAAGATACTCACGTAGAAAATGTAATTGTTTTAAGTCAGTAGAATAAAAAAAAAGTAAAATCACTTGTGATAAAAAACACAACAATATTTTTCTCAGTCCAGACACATGTAACACTTGGCCCAGCAAGCGTAGTTAATTCACCAAGTTTATTAATTCCACTAAGCACACAATAGATCACCAAATGCACTTAACACTCTGTTCTTTACCACCAGTTATATCCAATTTTCAGAAACTAATTTTGCCAAAGTAGCTTAAAGATTTGTTATTTCATTTTCAGAACACAAAATCAATAAAATCCCTCTCTGATGCTCACAAGGTAGGTGAATTCTGCTATACAAAGTACTTTAGACATGAATGCAAAGCTGAAGTATCTTGCATTCAAGATCAAACCTGGGGGATGGGAGTCAATCCAGAGTCTGGTATTGGAAATTACATAAGAAGTGTAGAAGAAAATACACTTGGGCAGCAAAGTGATGATTTGTTAGAAAGCTATTGTTTTCTGTAGCCTAAATGTATATCAAGATGGCTAAAGTTACTTTTATTAAAAAAAAACAAAAATCCCAAAAAACAACACCAAAAAAACACACCAAAAAAACCCAACAATTTAAATTAAGAAAATCTAAAGGCAAGCATGTTAAGTACAATTATACAGAAATAAAAGTTGTTTTCTCCAAGTTTCTATTCATATCTAAACGGTTAGTAGCACACGCAGGTTCAAACAAGCACATACATAATGACACAGTACAGAAGTCATTCATCAGTAGCACCTTATTAGAACAAAGGTATGAAACAATACTTTTTCAAAATGAGAAGAATATATCAAAGGAAATGCAAGGAAAAGTGATGAGAGAAACAAAAAGTAGAGAGAGAGGGAAAACACTGTGAGAAACAAACACAGTTAATAACAAAGACCTCAACATAAACATATGTGAAGGCAATATCTTACTTTTCAAAGTATTCAAAATGCAGAAGAATTTAAAGGACAGTATTTCCCATGTGATGACACATGTCATCCATGTCCAAAAATCCTTTCATATTAAATGCATATGTGATTGCACCTTTCTGGTATGATTTTTTCACACTAAAAGAAGAACAATACCAACAGAACAATAACCACAAAAAGGTAACTTCTGATTACCTTGAATGAGACTATGAACTTTTTACAAACAATATATAAGTGCAGGCAACACAATGCAGAAGCATAATTTAGTTCTTATTTTTCAGAACTTCAATATATTTCCTCAGAAGCCAACAGAAACAGATACAACACAGAAGGTATATATACTCAACAAATATACCATCACTGAACACTACTATTGCTACAAGACTCCAAGACATATGCATGACAGTTTAAGCTTATGTATAAGTTATGTAATTCCTAGAAAAAATATAAATACACTGAGATAAAGACCAATTATTTAGCAAGGGATGTAATAAATTCCTGCAAATGAGTTTTGCCCACAGACTGTGTGACAGAAACAAGGTTTTTTTTCAGTTCAGTGTTTGACTGCATTGAAAAGTTATTGGAAGCCTTTTTCCAGCAGATGTATTTGTGTAGAGCCATAAATTAGCAATGCGTTTATGGCTGCTTTTATCTATGCAGACATTTTTTAGAGACAGTCACAACAGAGTAGAAACATGAACGTGTATGTGTGTGGTAGGTTAACAATATGTTATACTCTATGGTGTAGAACACTTATTTTTAATCATAAATTCTACCAGGAGTTTTTCCACTAACAGATATGGGTAGCTTCAACTGACTTGGTACAGCTGTCCTTGCAACAAGCTGCTCACTAAGAAGTTCGATCTGAAAGTGACTGTATTTCTCAAACGTCTGGCCAGATGGACCTAAAAAGAGATTAACTACACAGACACAAGTTTGTTTCATTAACTTCCATTAGTAAATTAAATAAATAAGTCCTTAGACGTTGTTCTCATGAAAACTTGCTTACCATTTACTTATAAACAAGCACATATGTGACTTGAGAAGTATTTCTGTTTTACTCATTTTGACATCATAGGCTGACCATGAACTAGTAGGAAAAGCTGAGATCACGCTAGCACACAGTGAGATGGTCGACTGCTTTTCTGTTGAATTGCTAGTTCAACAGAAGTCAATTCAGGAAGCAACAACTCTTAATATTTAATCACTGATTAAAAAGCAATCAATGCAAAAAGAGCTGGCAACTGAAAAAGGAACCCAGAAAGCATTCAAGGAAAAGAAGCAGTAAGTTTAATGTATATGAAGACTCTGCTGAAAGTGTAAAGTCAGAGAAATGCATAAAGGTAAAGTGAATTTATATACTTTCTGCTAGGAGGGCTATTTTACTTACTGCAAAATCAGATCTTGTACTAAAGTTCTGGCTAACATTTTAAAGTAGTCTTATTCATTCCTCAGAACTATCAGGCCGTAACTTAAAACACAAAGGAATTAAAGTTTTACGTACTGTTTATGTTCATGAAATAACCATAATAAAAAGAAATTTGGTTTCAGGCCGCTGTATACTTTCACGTTCCTCCAACATATTTTGACTACCTCTAATACAGTCATGCAGTACTCCAAAGTACTTCATGTAAAGGCCATACAAATCTGCTTTGGATTCAAAATGCATTGGGTATAATCAATTCCCTTTGGTTACATCTGCCCAGCAATGCAAGTTAATCCCTCCATCATCCCAAACTTAGGTTCTGTATAGTCCTTAAAAATCTTACTACAGAACTTGCACATATATAGAGCACTTAAATTCTCCAGAGATTTCAGATCAGCTGTGATCTCCATAGGTAAATCACAGCCCTCAACCAATCACAATTTACTATTAGAGGAAATTCTTGAGTCACAGGAACAGAAAGCAATGGATACACAAAAAAACCAACCAACCAACCAACCAAACAAACAAACAAAAAAAACAGGGCTCTTGACTACGAATACAACACTAAGTTGCAACTTCTGTAATGAGTATTTTGCTCCCAGAGCCTGGGTGTGTGTTTTCCAGCATACATGACAATGTACACCAATTAAAAGCAAGTCCAAAAACAGGACACAATGACCAAAAGGTAACTTGAACCTCAATTCCACAGGACTTTATAGGTCAAAAGGAGCAACTTTAAATAAACACAGATTCTGAATAGCAACCAGCGTAAACAAGTCGACCTAGAGCTATTATACATTCCATGTCTGCTACCAGACTCCTAGAAGCAGGCTTTGTACCAGCTGTACTGTGTTAATCCTGCATGCAAGAAGACCAGCATAAGGGACACTGGAGTAGACTAAACAAGACAAATCAAAGGTACTAACAGAGATCCCTCCAACAGCAAAGACACGGATGTGCTATGACAATTACTAGTAGTGCTGGGGTTATCAGAAATATGACAACAAACGACAACCATATCTGAAAATGGCAGAATGTGGTAAAACTTATTAAGAGATTAATACACAGATACCTAAAATTGATCATCAGCCTTACTATTATTTTTAACAGCGTAGAAATAGGACACGCATTTGGCATCTCTCTCCTACAGGTTTCTTAGGTGCCATTGTGATGAAAGTTTCCACAAGTCTATCATACCCAAGAATGAAGTTCCATACACGTCATTTAAAAATAAGCACATCACCACAGGCTCCAGAAAGCCTCTTCCTATCTCATAGCAGCAAAACTATGTTTGCCATTAGATGGCAGCGTAAGATCATCTCTTCCCTTTGCCAGATGAACTGTTTTGGAAGGTGGCGTGGGAAGAGGGAAGCATCTGTATTGAGTGGGTGGATACAGAAGTATGTGGAATGTACTTAACATGTCAGCATTTGCTTTCATGTAGGAGATGTATCCACCATAATGACCTCTGCTACATGCAAAACAACAAACAATACTTAAAATTTTTCAAACTACTGCAGTTACTGCTTTGTGGAGAGGAGGTCTAACAATGTATGTAGAGAAGGCAGGGAATCTCTCACATAAAGGACTTATGTGAGAGAGTAAGAATGTATGCAGTACATCTGAGCAAGCAGTTCATTCACAAATCTTGGGCAAATTTTAATTTTTCATCATCCGATTTTCCTCAGAGCTCTTATGAAACATGTCTCACATATTTTCTTTCCCAGAACTGTTCAAAATTTAGGACACAGTCTACCACTCTGTTCTTGTAACTATTTCAAAGGGTGAGAACCAGTCCAAGTACTGCAACATCACTGTTACTGTTAGTACTTCCATGCCAACTTTCCACACTGCTCAGATTGAGGTCACTACACCGAATACTCTTTCTCTTCCTGAAAGCTATTTAAGTCTCTTGTAAAGACTTCTGGCTACATCTCCGTAACACCACAGCCAGGAATAATCCTTGGGGCGGAGAGTGGCACAGACTTGCTTTGCACTTAAAGCCAGATGATGAGGCTTTAAGTCCTTACGGCATCCGGAAAACTAACAATCTGGAACTCAAATGTTAAACGTTTTAAATATCTGCTTTATAATGCGAAGGAAGTTCTTGATAGCAAGCAAACAATGCACATTAAGTGACAGCACTGTAACAAAACTTCATCGAATTTACAAAACAACTTTTAGAACTAAACACAGTCTATATTAAAAATAAAACAATCTCAAAGGACAGGTGATCTACATCCTTCCAAACTGTCTTTTCTGTATCGTTTGCTGATGACTGACAACCACCTTCTGCAAGGAGAACTTCTCTCTCTCTACTTGCAGGCTACCCTCCTCCTGCCATTTCTTCAATGTGCTCCTCTCAGCTCATTCCTCATTTTCTCATATCCATTATCACTCTGTTTTTCTCTTTTTTTCCTTCTTTAAAAGCCTTTTTGTTTGGTCGGTTTTTGTTTTTTACTGCATTTGCACAAGCTTGGCACTGCTTTTCTTAACAGCCATGAGGCTGCAAGGCATGGGATTTGAAATTCCAGCAAATCAGACCAATACTATATGTGCAGCTTCAAAATTCAAATTCATCCTAATTTACACATGTTAAAAATGTCTTAAAGAAGCTAAAGGTATTAACAAAGGAAAATGCTATGGAATCTAGTCTCCTTGTACACACAGCTGTTCTTCATCATATTAGGCTTAAAAAAAAAAAAAAAAACAAAAAAACAATATTTCAACAATTTTTTAAAATAATTTCTAGTAAAAAATCATTCCCTTGCCTAGTAATGGTTAATACCAATAGCCTGCTTATCTACTCCCTTTCTTAATTTGTAATTGCCCATTTTTCCACCACCGTGGAAAATACTTCTCCCTACTCACCCATCCTTCAAGTACTTGAAAACATGTTTAACTAAACAATATGGTATTAAAGATTATTTTATAAAAGCAAACATTGTTTTGCTCCAATTTTTGAAGAAAATTATGAAAAATTTCCCACTAGGGGAAGCATTTAAAATTGCATACAGAACAATCCATCTCTAGTCACAACATAAACATCACACAGTTACCCACAGCACATGGGTAACCCTGGTATTTTATGTCTTTTTCCATCTTTTTCTCTTCCCCATGACTTCTTGGTCTCAGTCCCTCCACACAATTACTTGCAATGCTTCCCTCAAACTGCTCATTTTCAACAGCAGAGCTCACCATAATCATCCTGTTTCGCCTCCGCTGAAGTTGGAGGTCAGTAGACCACAAACTTAAACTTGACATTCCACTTCCCCATTCCCCCCATGTCACAAAATGGTCTTTGTTTCCTACTTGTATTTATTTCTGACTTCTTTTTAACTTCTTTTTCACACAAAATGTGAGGTTTCATTAACATGCTTATCACTAGTGCTTCCAAATAAAACCCTTAAAATATGGTATTATTAGTTTCCCATTTAACAACCATCCAAACAAATGACTCCAAACTAATTCCAAACTGATCCTGTTCAGGTTTCTGGAAGACAATTCTTAACCTATCAAATTTACACTGTCACGACTGTAAGAAGTATTAATTTTGGTTCTACATTTGAGTACCACACCAAACATTTTCTTAAAAAGAGAGCAAGCTAAAAGTAACTGCATCATAGCCAACGCAGTTAATGAAAGAAGTCTTGTGAGAAACACAAGAGGGCTGATGCAGCTGAACTGATTATCTTGACTTAAATCTCAGATAAAATTTGGAAAAACTATTACAGGGTTCAACGAAGAATTAAAGCAGAGAAAAATAGTTTTAACGTCAGTCACAAACATTTCATACAATGTTTGAAAACACATTATACAGGCTTTAAGATTAAGTGCTTCAGTGAATAAGTAACCAGACACAGCTAATATATTGCCATTTAAAAGGAAACTTGCTACTGTCTGACTGATTAACAACTTAGTGTTATGTGATGCCAACAGAATAAATCAGGCAGACTAAGGAACTACCTAACTTAAACAACAACAATAAAAAGCCAACAAATCAATCAGTGGAGAAGAAAACCTGAGAAAATCTGCAGATAACAGTTTTACTATAGGCCACATTTCTTTTTCTGTCAGTATTTGCATCATCTGCTAACTTTATCACCAACAATTTTTATTAACAGTCGGTAAAAATATAAAGAAAGATTTTGTCATCTGGACTTTGAAGACAAGCTTGTCGAGGAAGGTGCAAACAGAGGAACATTAGTGAACTTTAGAAGATAGAGGTAAGATAAAGGAATTCAGGTCATCTCTGCAGAATGAGCAGCCATGTCAGTAGCAAAAGTAGCAATTTAGCTAACAAGTGCCTCATGGCTAGTTCACACTGTAACACTGTGTTATAAAAAATAATATTTGTTATTTTATAACCTGAATTTACAAACAGGCAATGGAGGGTGTAGCAGACACAAGAGGTCTTCTGGAAGGATGCTGAAACACTGTCTACAGTTCTAGACCATCAAGTTAACAGGGTTTGAAAACAAAAGATGAAAGAAAAGTTAGTAAGAAATTACACCAAGAGGTTGGTGAATAATGCTCGAAACAGAAAACATCTTCAGCTTATTTTAAAAATATGGCTTAGTATTTTGAAAAGAAAAATACCTATTTTAAGTAGGAAGGAAATGAGCAACCAGAGTCCGGAAGCTGATGACAAATCCACTAGAAATCCCATAGAAATTTCAAGAAAGGTGTAGTTTCTCAACAAAACAAAGTAACAATGGACACAGTGGATACATTTGCCTATGTGATGCCCTCAAATTAAGACTGGATATCTTCTGAGAAAACCGTGAAACAATCACAAATCATTGGACTGATACAGAAATAACTGCAAAGTTTAAAATATGCTGAGATGGCAAGACTTCGGAACAAACATTCCTATATTTACACATATCTAAGAACTACTCCAACTCCGAACATGTTTTGTCAGGATTCAGACTCAGATATGTAACTATTAGGGTTTCAAAGGAGCAGTAATTCAGGTAATATACAAAACCAGAGACAGCTGAGTTCTGTTACTAGTAATACAATAGATGCTGTCTATTGTGTTAAATAGTAAGAGACATTGATTGAATAAAATGCCAAGCACTTATTAACAGAGATAATGACAAACCTCAGGTATCAGAAATCGTATCAGGAATTTTTAGCTACAGAAACATACAATTATATTACCCCACCTTTGTGAAAGAGGAATTATTCTGAAATCGTTTGCATTCTCCACCCTCTGAGAAAATGGGTCAATTAAATTGCACAAGTGCTTCTCACAAATGGACTGTTTAGAAGACAAGACTCTAGAATCTAATTTTAAATTGCATTTATTTTTGGTAGAATTGCTTCTTGATAAGGATAAATAATAACCACGCTGACTTTTCTAGGAGTTGGTCAGGTTTGGAGCACTACTGGTGTCACTTTTAAAGTTCTACGATCCTGTTCATCAGAAAGTTTCTATTTCAGAAAAAAAATCAAACTCCACCATACTCATGAACAAAAGTAAAGAACTCCATGGGCTGGAAAGCAGTATTAATAATTCAATAAAATAAACAATTTGATGTGGTATAATAAATCACATTTTACAGTACAAGTTTAGCAACAGAAAGCAATCTAAACATTCTTAAAAGCCCCATTAAACTCAGATGCTCAGATGCTCCAGTAAGCATTCCACAACCACAATGTATAAATCCAAAGCCTTAGGTTATTTACCAGTCCTCAAAATATAAGCATCAGTGGAGCTCAACACATCAGGCTTTTAGATCTATAGTGTTTTGTTTTTTTTTAATCTACAGATCTAATTAATGATCCAAAAATGGATTGTGAAGAGACTGTGCACTCTTCTGAGTCCCAAATACTATGCCATCCACTAAAGCACATGCATCTTTAAATCCTTTCCTGCCCTGTAAACTATTAAAACTTTTCTGTAATTTACAAAGACATATATAGAGAGAAACACTAAAAAAGTGGATTAAAGGCATTTGGAACTCACTTGTCTATCTCAATACCGAGTGGATTAGCTGGACGTAGGGACAAAGGGGGAATCCCCTTGTTTCTATCAGTGCGCATGTCATAATAGTTCATTTCATCCACCCAGACAGCAGACTGATCCAAGATACCTAGAGAAAACAAAGCACAAATCCTTAAAAAAACAAGGACTGTCAAGCACTATCGAATTCTAACATACTGAACTAATTTGAAAGATCCTGATAAATATAAAATGGATGCCTAGGTAATATATTGGAAGTTACATTGCAAAACAACCTGGATACAATTAAGCTGAATTATTTTATTTTAGCTGTTAAAAAGGTATTAATAATGGGTGGGCATCAAACATTACCTCTTAGAGAATGTACAGGTCCATACAGATAAAAGCGTTTTCCTAATAATAGCATATTAACATTTTCCATTCCTTCAACTATTTTGATTTCTGTCATCAGTTACTCTGAAAACAAGCAATTAGCCAGCGGCCTTCCTACCTACGTATTTTAGGAAAGATCCCTTTTCTGTGTCACTATTAATGAAAAAGTAAGCCAGTTTTGGCCGCATGCCAACATGGATGACTCAAGTTGGACAAGGGACTGGCCTTGTTTCCACAGCTTTACAGCAATGACAACAGGCAAAGGTTTGGCTCTGGCCAAAAATGCAGCCCAGCTACGTTCATCATCACCCCCTTCTTTGACATAAGATATTCAAGATGAGAAAATATCCAGTCCCCAATGGTTTTTTTTGTTTGTTCTTTGAATATTGATTTTCCTCTCCCACCACCAAAAATTTTACCATTAATATCTACTCGTTTCACATTTCTAGTGGCCAACTCCTAGTTCAGCTTCAAAGAAATAATGCATTATTTAACTGCCATTAAACTGCAGAGAGCAAAAGCCAAAAACAGATATTTTTGTGGGAATCTCAGTGCTAGAAAAGATGACTAGACTACTTCATCAATAAGGTGCTCTGAAATAAATGTTTAAAATCTAGAGGTTATTAAGGCTACAGTTCCTAGACTGCTTGGCAACATAACTTTAACAGTTAAACACCAGGAGAGAAATACCTGAGACCTTGGAGGGTGGCTTGAATTACAAATCAGAAACAGTACTACAGATTCAGCTTTTCCTTTTCAAGACCAACTGTCAGCTCAGGATTTAGATGTAAAACTCATTATCTGGTTTATATTTTGAATTTAGAAGAACTCCCTGAAAGTAATCCCTCCTATTCTATAATGATGGCCCACAACATCAGAGTCAGATGCTAATGGTACGGCAGCAGATCTTGAACCTTCACACCAACATTCCACTATATTTTGTTGTAGTGTGACAGATGGCAGCAGAGGGGCAGTCCAACAGAATGGAAGTGCGTATGAAACAAAGGTCAATGAATTCCTCCAGATGGTAAAAAAAAAAAAAAGGTACCCATGACATTCATCAATACTTGCTGAACGTTTATCAAGACCATACAATGGATGTGAACACAGCAAGATTGTGGGTGGTGAGCTTCAGCAGAGGCAATAGCCATGTTCCAGATGGCCATGTACTGCTGTCACACCAAGAAATGACGAGTACCTTGATTAACTCAACTGCACAAATTGGCAGATTATGACCAGGGAACTCTGTACAGAGCTGAATATTGCCTTCAATGTGTTGGAAACAATGGTGACAACAATGGAACATTGTAAAGGGGTGATTCTTCTTGATTTCCTGGCACCCAGGCAAATCATCAATTCAGACCATTACATCAAGATGCTGATTAAGCTAAAGGCTCAAACTTCAGAGTAATGCCAAAGAAGAAATCTCTTACAACACAATAATGCCAAGCTCCATACCAGTTCGAAGACCATGGAGCACACTACCAATGGTGGCTCGACTGTCCTACCACACCCACCACATAGTCCAGATTTGATACCTTCTTTTGGCACTTTATTCAGGTCGATGCATGATGGACTGCACTGGCAACATCTTTCTAGCAATGACACTGTCATAGCAGCTTAACACAGAGAGTTACCTCTGCTGGTGCAGATTTGGCTAGAACAGTACGCAGGCTCTTGTTCATCACTATACAAAAACGCATAATTATAGTGGTGACTACGTTGAAAAATAGCATTTTGTAGTTGGAAATTTGCTCTATCAACTAGTGATACTGTATTTTTTGTATCTGTTGTGGTTTCTCTGTAATGAATTTCCTGAAAACTTTACAAGTTTAGTGCTTCTGCTTACAAATAAAAAGAGACACTTTTCATTAGTCCTTGAGGATTTTATCAGGATACTGAGAAAGCAGGACTGATATCACAAATACCTTTTGTACATTTTATTTAAGAATATACCCTGCTTTTTCTAGACAACTGAGGATTGTCTTGACATGGACCCATTTAAAACATACAGTTTATTTATACAGGCATTCAATTATATTTTTGTCTAGCAACCAAAACAGATGCAAGTTTGAACAAGAGAAGTACCTATTTTTTCCGGTTTCAGCAGCTTGAAGGAAACAGTTGAAGTTCCTCTGCCACCAGATTTGGTAGTGACAATAATGTCCCCTTTGTCATTTTTAGCTTGTCCAACTCGACACACAATTTTACTAGCAGACATCCATTCAGCAGTGAGCAGACAGTTGTGCCCACATATTGTTAAACCTAGCGGGGTGGAAAAAAACAAACAAATTACAAAAATCAACCTACTATGAATAAAAGTATCTTCTGAAATTCAGTAAGGCAAAAACATTTACGGTGCTTCATGTATTTTAGACGCAGACATATAACCCTTCTCTACTGCCTAAAAGGCAACTACAGTTTACAACTCATGAATACATTTTTCAGATATTGCTCATGTGACTTCAGTCCTAACATCTCAGCGCCACTTGAAACTGTGCTACTTTGAGCTCATTTTAATCTTTTCCATCAGTTATGAAGCTACCGCCACTTAATAATATCCTCTATCAGCAAGATACAGACTACAGAAGTGCTGTTCGGCATCGCACAGTGTAATACTGCAGAAAAGTTTGCTCTGTCTGACTTGGCCCAGCAAAAACAAAGAACAATACTAACTATTCACAAAAAAAATAATGTTTCTTCAAGTATATTTAATGATACTTTTGCAGACACTGCAAGAAGATGATACTGGTTTAAAAAGAAAAAAAAAATGCTCCTTAACAATTATTCTGTCCTCATTTCTTCTGTACAAAATCTATGATTCTGCTAAACAGACTGCTGTTGTTGTATGCATATAAAAAAACAGTCATCTGACATTCATTTATCTCTTCCTCTATACTTTCTCATAACTGAAGTAGAAATGATGCATTCTGGAAGAAAAAATCCAACACTTTATCCATCAACTCTTTGAAAGGGTAAATAACAGTGAACAAGGGGAAATGTTTTTAAGTTGAGGGAGGGAAGATTTAGGCTGGATGTCAGGGGGAAGTTCTTTACAGAGAGAGTGGTGAGATGCTGGAACGGCTGCCCAGGGACGTTGTAGATGCCCTATCCCTAGAGGTGTTCAAGGCCAGACTGGATGGGGCCCTGGGCAGCCTGGTCTAGTATTAAATGGGGAAGTTGATGGCCCTGCATGTGGCAGGGGGGTTGGAGATTCGTGATCCTTGAGGTTTGTTTCAACCGTGGCCATTCTGTGATTCTGTGGCAAAGCTCTCTCGCAGAGAAAGATTAGGGCATATTAAAGTAAGCCAAGCTTTAGTGTCAGTGTTTAATTTTGTTAGTGTTTAGCATTTAATAATAGTCCTATAGTCTTAACAACTAAGGGTCAATGTGTACTTTAATACGAGCTCAGGTTTCCCTGAGGCTTCATATCTCATGTGGTCAGACCAATTAGACCAACTGACAAACCAATCTCATCAGTTCTGGTCAGATCAGGACTGGATCGTGGAATAGATGGATTTTTTTCCTTGGATCTACAATCTTCACATTTCCAATTTGAGCTTCTTTATCCTGAAGAATTAGGAAGCTCTCAAGATCTATAATATCGAGATAAAAGGTTCCTAACAGACTTGATTTTTAGAACAACTTCATTACTGTCTTCTTAAATAACACCCTTTACCATATGTCTAAAATGATAAGGCCATACTAGCATGTTGGCTGTACTAGAACATGTTAGGTATAGCAGTTCTTTCCCTGTTGGTTTGGCTTGGCTAATTTTGAGAAAGCAATGACCAATTTAGCAAATACAGACAGAAAAGGATCAGCACATGTGGCTCAGTACCAAAGCTTCACACTTACTTTTTCTAACAATTTAAACCCCTGACATTACACAGCAGACAAATTTGGCAGCTTTCATGATTTTGTCAGGCATTAAAATGCCCTACTCCCTGCCAAACTCTATTTTGAAAACAAAACCCAAAAAATAAAAAACAGAAAGGCCTTGAATCTTATTACTACTGAAGGCAATTTTACTTGAGCAAGGGCATGAGATACATTTCTTATGCGTGCCTAAAAGGAGATGAGGGAGGCAAAAAACAAACAAGAAAACTAAGTCTTCCAAATCAAAAACAATTTTATTTGCTCTTTATTTGCAACATTTTAACCAGGCTAGAACATTTATTTTTTCAACAGATGGTGGGAAAAAACAAATTTATGACACATGGCTTTTAACTTTACACTAAAATTAGTAAATCTTTTGGTTTTATGTTAGACTTCTCTCTGATTGGGAAAAACACTGCAGCAGAAATTAAGACTAACTGATAGCCTGAACCATTCGTAAAGACACATTTTCACCCTAGAGTTTAAAAAAAGCCTGAATTCTTGATATTAACATATTCATTTGAGTATAATCTAACCATGAGCAATTTGGTAGGGTAGAGGCTTTCAATAACAACTTTGAAAATTCTTGTATCAATTATTTCCCAGCACTAGAGGTTCTTAAAGCTCACAAGAGAACACCACATGATCTGACACTTCTTAGATGGAGGGAAATTACTTTTATCTGTAGCAATCGTCTGTATCTTAAAAATGCAAACTAAAATCTCAGCTCCTTATATACTTCACAAAATACAGCAGTGGCACAGGGCAACTGCTGAAACAAAGGTATCTGGGGAGAGATTCTCTGGTGGTAAAAATAAAACTATTTCCTTCTCAAAACAGAGACAATTTCTCCTTAAATAAAACCTTATTTTGATCTGCGATAAGGTACAAGGATATTTGAGAATATTAGAGGTCTAGTTTTCATGAAGTATTTTGGAGAGTTAACCCTCTGCCTATTTCAATAAACAGAAACAAATAATTCTCATGAGACTTCCCAATTTTGGCTAAGCTTTTAAATCGACAATTTTACGTCTTCAAAAACACAACTGCAGAAGTCTTAAAAGACAAACTAAACTTCAAGAGCGTAAATGCTGTGTGAATCTCCCGGAGTTGATGTTTTGTACTGTGAGCTATGGAGTTACAAATAAAATGTTTATTTAGTTTCAAAGTTACAAATAGATTACAAGAAGGCTCTCCCTTAAATGAAACCAAAAGCCATATTCTATTACTTGATGTATTCTATTACTTGATAATATGTACAGAGTACATATTGGTACTCTGTGTATATAAAAAAAAAAAAAGCTTATTGCTTTTTGTTTTACTTTAATGTATCTCAAGTAGTAGATTATAAACGTTATAAAACCCTCACTCAAACCTGCTTAAATTGTGTGCCTACAAAGACTCACTTTTGTATTTCCATCCAAGTCACAGGGACTATTTACATGCCTAATTTAACCATTAAACCTTAATGTGTCTGGGGCTTTAGTCACTTACTGGAAAAGCTGATATTCAAATGACCTAAGTGGAAAAAAAAAATTACAGCAAATCATTTTTTACTTTTACCTTAAAACATGAGATTAGCAGCACCTATATATTGCAGAGTTACTCCAAAAACAAACAAACAAACAAACAAAAAACATTAGCAGCCTGTCAGCTATAATACTGAAACAGTTTGGGAAATGCCTTCCTTTCAAGCACCTAGTGTTGTTCACTTACATAAAGACTACACCAATACACTGATGGGGTTATTGAGATACATTAACCACACAGATACACAGGAATGTACCTATCCGTAACACCACCAGTTTTTGAGGATGTCTCAATAAACATTCATACAGGGTACCCACAGCCCTGTCTAGCAGCTCAGGAAAATACTAACTCTTCTCTAAAAGAGGCAGCAAACTGAAATTAGGGGGGAAAATTGTAGTAGTTCATACTTGGCTTGGCCATAAAGCTCATTGTGGTGGCCAAGAATGGAATTTGGGAATCTTGGTTTACTGCCATGAAGTGAAGAATTGGTTCTAGCAAAGCCAAACAAAATTCCAGTAGACTTCAGAGGAGTCGTGATTCCTCAACGAATTAGAAAGATTGTCTCTAGCACAAATACCAAAGTATACATACGCTTAAATTAGAAAAAAAGAACACAGGAAATTCCAGTAGTTACAGTTACCTTGGATTTCCAAAAGATTTTACCAAGTCCTTCTCTAAAGGACTAAGAATATCAAGTAGCCATAGGATATGACTCAAATTCATAAATGGCTTGCTAAAAGATAGAAACAAGGCTGCAGTAAATGGTATGTTTTCACTGAAGAAAATTTCCACATGGCATGTGCTAGAAACTCTGCTGTTCAATATACTCATAAATGACAAGTTAAAGAGGTTACAATGTTTGCTGATGATATTAATTCATTCAGAACATAAAGACAGTAAAAGCCAGAACAAAATGCAGAACAGATCTTATGGGACTGAGTGGTGCTATAAAACAGTCACTGAAATTCAACGAACAAAGAGAAGCACACAGGCAAAAGCAATCTTACGTTCACAGATGGCAGGCCCTAAACTGACTGCTATATGTCATGCATTAAAGCATGGGACTACAGTAAGCAGATCAGTGAAAAACATCAACTTGATGTTTAATGTTAATTATACGGAAAACAATTCTATGAAAGAAAATGAGCATACAGTATTATGTAGAAGTACATTCACATCCTGTACACTCCATGTATCCAAAATTATGTTCTCCTATCTCGAGATACTGGTAATAAAACCAGTGCACTGAAAAAAAACAGGGAGAGTCAAAAACATATGCAGAAAAGTTAAATTTGCCTGCACTTCTCATCGTAGAGAAGCATCAACAGAAGGTAATGGTCATCAATATCTGCACAGAAGGCTCACAGAGAAAACTGATCAGTCTTCCAGAACCATGACAATTCAATTGAAGTTACCATGTTAAAATCAAAACAGTGAAAACTCTTCATACAATGTGCAGCTGAACTGCTGAATCCACTTTGTCATAAGCTGTTGCAGACATACTCACTGACTTTTACACTAACTCAAGGAACAGTAATGCTCAGTGACTTTCACAATAAAAGCTGAAAACAGCTCTAATAGAAAGTCTCAGTGACTGGGAAAGTAGCAAAGGAGTATACCTTCGTATCTGCTCTCTTTTCATACACTCCCATAGGCCCTCATTAAGTTTACAGTACAGGACACTGAAATAGGCTAAGGGGCCATTTAACAAAGTACAGTTATTCTGATTTGCTAGACATAGAAGAGCACCCCTGAGTTCATGGATTCAAGTGCATAGATGTGAAAGGGCATTTCTCATAACATGCAATAGATTTTACCATGTTATTTGCAAAGAAAATATAATTCTAATAACATCCTAGATGTGCCATTCAACAGTCTCTAACGTTGTGAATTTATTTTCAGCTTACCTATGAGGTCTGTTGGCCCAGTTCCCAGATTTTCTCCTCGAATTGTCACTTTTGTCCACGAGATGCCCTCATTGGGAGAGATGCCAGTCACAAGTGGGGGCTGGCGTGCTCGAGACATGATGCCTACTTAGTTACTGCAAACTAAGTCACTTGCACCTGTTGAGCAAGAAACAAACATTTAAAAATAATTATATTACATAAAAGTTAGTAAAAAAAAAAAACACTTCTAAAATGATAGAAAAAAAACCTGCATATATAAAATACCATTCTCAAAGCTCTTTTTACCACATCTATCAAACAATAAAGAATATCGACATCTTTTCTGCAGTCCCATTTCTTATAATACACATAGCCCTAGTTCTGAATTGAAAAGAATACATAAACTCAGAAAAAAAAACACAACAAAAATCCTATACCACCAAAACACTTTATATACTCCAAATCACATCAAAAATTCTCACTCTTTTATTATAAAATTATCAATTGCATTTCTCAGAAAGTTTAGAATTGCTAATAGACTACGGACATGTATTTGGATTGCTTCCCCATCAAGAACTGACTGTCTGGCACAAATACTCCCTTGGGGAGGAAACCCTGACACTAATTTGTATTAAACATTGACATTTCGATAAACTGAGAAAAGAAAAATATCACTTACGAACACTACGCTAGCAGAAAATGCCAATAAAGCAAATCATATCCCAACAGATAAACATTAAGGTACACAAAATTAGAATAATTTAAAAAAAAAATAATAAAAATTCCCAAAGAGTGTTCAGTTGAATCAGAAACACCAGTCTGGCACCTTTGTCACACAGCCTGCTGTGAATCTGATCAGGAATTCCTGTTGTTTATTAGCAGTTTCCTTTGTGCATCTATAAGAAGCAGATGAGCACAACCTGAAGCAGCTCAGTTCCCAGCAACACTCCCATCCTTATAATTCTTAACTATAGATCTGCCCCTAGATTCAAAGAAGCTCCTGGAAGGAAGATTTTTTCTTTATTTTCTGAAGCTGGAATGCACAGTGAACATGAAGATGGAAATGGGGTGGCAGGAACAAGGAAGAAGCTCTCGTGGTTAAAAGAGATCAAATCAAATCAATCAAATACCACCCCCTGAACAGAAACCTGTCTCCACCACATCTACATCTACACCACACATGCATAGCAGATGACATAATAAAACTTTACCGTAGAAACTTCTCACTTTCTCAACTTCAGAGCCCACACTCGCACCTGAAATCAGTGCAAAATGTGTACTGAGTGTAAGAAATGCTACACAATGCCCTGAAATATTCAAGTTCTAGATAGAACTGTTAACTTTAGAGAAATATTTGAGACTGCTGATGAAGAGTATGCAATTAACAAGAGATGAAGACTCCAGTGGAACAAGCAAAAACTTAACAAGTCTGTGAGCCATGCCCAGTAAATAAAGGATCATCTGTTAAGAGGCCACAATTAACTCATAAAATATGCCTCTGGAACCAAGGCTTTTTGATTTGAACATCCGAAGTCCCAAGATTAAAAATGACATTATGTTTTTAGTTTAACACTAATTTCTCAGGTTCCTGCAGGTAACGAACAGATGAAAAAGGAATTCAACAACTTAGTCTCGTGGATCCTCTTATAAGCTGCTACATAAAAAGCTGGAACTTGTCATCTCTCTAACACGGGGCTACAGAAGTCAGTGAAGATTGTCTACAACCTCTTTGCTGGAGCAACACTGAAGTAGAGGAGGACGATGTCAGCAGACTAGAAAGAATCAGCTGTCACTGATCTCCAGATACAGAAGAAAAGGTTCTGCTCTGGCAGGCAGTCCCCTCTCTCCTGCTCCTATAAGCCCTGCTTATGTTTCTTTCTCTATTTTTCAGAGGCAGTCAGTCCCTGCCTCACTTCAAAACTGAAGTCAGGTCCAAGCCCTGCAGCTGAACTATTTCCTGCCCTTATCCTGCCAATCTTCCCTCTGCCTTCTTGAGCACAGTGTCAACAGGGGAGGACAAGAGGGGTTAATACCCCAATGCTCCCTTCAAATCCCTACGCCCTGATAATTCCTCTTCCTTACTGTCATCCTACTTTTGTTCATTTAGCTCACCTGAACTACTGAAGTTGATCCACTTCTTTGCTGAATAAGATAAACTCAATCAGCTGTCAGGATTCCTAATCCTGGAGCTGCAGAGCATGTCAAGCTGTTGTCTCACACATACTAGATTCAAAGCCCTCTTTGCTACATCAACAAGGCATCACCTGACAAAACAACAGTCAGCACAACAGAAACAAGCTTCCCAAGCCTAATCCTACTTGCAGCAATCAGAAACTGAAAACACGGGGAAACTTTTGTTTACTTCTATGCAATTAGAAAGTGCGTAGGCGCAGAAGATCTGATCTTTCAGTATATCATGTTTCCTCTGGAGTCACGTGCAAAGTGGACACTGGAAAACAATCAGGTGCTTAATCTTACCTAGAATGAGGAGAATAAACTCCACGTACCCCTCTATCTTATCTACGTAGAGTTTGCAGCTTTCTTCACACAGCAGATGCAAGGACTGGGGCTACCCCTTCTGTTATCTTCCATAGGAAGCAGCATACATTGAGATATCAGTGTCACAATGTAAAATAACTTATTTTCCAGCAATAGTTTGTAAAGATCTATATAGGATATTAATCAGCAACACAGATGTAGAAAAAAACAAACAAAACCAACCAACATCCCACACACAACCAACATCTTCAAGAACTCAGTGGTAACATGGAGGGAAAACTCTTGAGGAAAATGAGCAAACTAGAAGCCATTCAGGTATTTTGGGCTGATTCTCACCCCCTCACACCCAACCTCATGGTTCCCTTGCACTGCAGCTGCTGTTCCTTTTAAAATACCTAGGCATACAGATAATTGGCTTGTATCAATATCAAAACTCAAAAGTAATATTACAATGTATTTCTCTGGATTTCAGAAACTGGCACTGTATCTCTCCTCATGATAAGTTGAATAAATGCAATAAAAATGCTGAGCCTCCTGAAGTCTAACATTTCTTCTAAATTATTTCCATACTTATTGCAGAATTGTTTCAAAATACCTCACTTGGATGAGAAGACCACAGTAAATCTCAACACATTACAAGAGCGCTACAGCAATGAGATGCTTTATTATTTGATTTGATTTTTATTTTTTTTTAATAGCAATTGGTTTCATTTCTTTCACAGAGTAAATGATGGAACAGTACAGATTCTGTCCTTACCACAGAGATCTAACAAATGCATGAGAGCCTGCATTTATAATATATTCCCCTCCTTTTGACACACATGGCAATAAGAAATACAACTAAATTGTTTACTGGGAAGCACAGCCTGCATGGCCTTATGACCCAAAAGAGACTTTCTATTTTAGTTTGTTTTATTAATCTTCAGAGCAAAGCTGAAAAAATAATTATTTTTAGCTTCATTAAGAAACCAAAGTTTCATTTTTTCATTTTCATTAAGCCTACGTAAGAATGATACCTGCAATTCTACAATCACGCTAGAGAGAAATCTTATTTTTTTTAAATGCATGTATTCTACATAAAATAAAATTTAAAAACATAGATCAGCTTTCTTGCTCAAAGAAAGTTACTCAAACTGGTTCATATACAGAGCAGGAGAGATTGTGCAAAATCTGTTTTCTCCGTGAGATATTCTGAAAGGACGGGTTTATCAAAGAAGTGTTAAGAAGACTACTTTTTGCAATGAACATTCTTGTTTTACCCTAACAGAAGTCTCTTTTCCCTCTTCACTCCCCTCTCGTCTTTTTAAAACTTCATTTCCTCACAATATCTCCTCAAAAGCTTAACATGGATGACATCTGTTTGACTGCTCCTATGATCTTGCCCATATTATTCGGTCATAATTCTTGTTATGAAGTGCAAGGAGTTAGAAAGCCTCTGCGAAGACCACCTACTACAAAACCATCTTGAAAAATGCCTTTCGTAAACATCATCTTCATCTTTACATGAGCTTCTCAAATAAACTGTCCTCTCGCAGAGGTTTAGCTCAATAAATAAATAAATAAATAAAAATCCAGACTGCTCTGAACATTACAGGCTTGCTAAGGATGGGACATCGTCGCTCTTTATCCTTAGAAAAGCCACTTTTAAAAACAAACAGTGAAGAAATGAAATATCATCAAACGTAAGGAAAAACACAAGTCTAGAAGCTTGTCTGAAAACTCCAGTCTAAGACAGGAATTCTTAAATAGGTTTCCACATTAAACTCTCAGGGAAAAGCAGAGACGAAATGCAAAGAGAAAGGGCATCACCAACGCCCACCATAACTGATCTGTAATGCCGAGCACTGCTTACTGTTCTTGAAGCAATACCAAAATGTAACGTACATGAAAAACAGAAGTTCAGGATTTAGGGACACCAAACTGGCCTCTATGTTCAAATCACAAAGTAAAACCACAAACATGAAAAAAAAGGCAGAGAACTTCAGAGATGAGTGGTGGCAACACGCACCTAATAAATGTCACCAACAAAAGAATTAGCAGTTGAGAGGTGCCAGAAAGGCATTCCTGGCTTCTAAATAAAGAAAGCGAGCTGGTTCCAGTGACTGAAAATTCAGTTGAGTAAAGTTTTCAGTAGCAGTTTGTCAAAAACACTGAACTTAAAAGATGCTCTGGTAGGAAGACAGAACCAAGGTCAACGCAAATGTCACGGCCATCTACCAACGGGAATCTAAGTTGTCAGGGAGGGATGGAAGAAAAAGTCTATGTCACAGCACTGGAAAAGTCTAAACTATGCACAAGGTAAAAATGACATTCACATATAATAAAAGCCTTCAGCTATCGAGTACCTATTTGTGCTCAGTCACATACGATACATGTGACTGAATACCATTTTAAACAGGTATGGTAGGAACCGGTACAATAAGAACGGCCACAGCATCTTCCCTATCCAAATCACAGTACGCCTCCAGTGTCGTCTGCTTACCAAACAAACAGACCCCAAACCAGTACGTTAGGGACTCCTATCACACTAACGTTGCAGCATTAAATGCTCTCTGAATGAACACATTGATGAAATGGATGATTTTAACCAATCAGTAAACGCTCGGATTCCAGACGCAGGTGTTGGCCTTTGCACCTTAAACTACACAAACCTGCACTTATACTAAATATAGCCAGGTATTTGTTTTCACTAGGAAACCCAGAGGGTCCCTTGGGTACAACAGTGTACAACAGCACCAGTGAAGGAACATGGCAGATGACCCTAAGAAGGACGACAAAGCAAAACGTTTTCTATGTTTGCATTCAAAACCGTTACGAAAATGACAAAAAAACATTATTGCAACCTTTTCTGTGCTTTATCTTCCCAACAGTATAAATTCAGACAGACAATCTACATAAACTAAGATTTAAAAGCATCCAAAAAGCAGCACTGTGAAAATAACTGACATTTATTAACCCCTCTGGAGATCTTCAGTGCCCTAGAATTTCCACAGCCTTCAACACTGCATTAATAATACAAAGTCCATTCCTGCAAGCTTGCCAGGAAAGACTGGGAAGTGAATAAGCTAAACAATGCTGAAATTCCAAGTGATATTAAGAATCTACACATGTTTATTTAAATAATAGAAGAAGACTTGTCAATTTAAACAAGAAATGCTCACAAATCTTACATTTCGAGGGGAAGAAAAAACCTCTTCAAAACACCACTAAGCTACTTATAATGAAAAGATGAACAAACAGGAAAAAAAAATAAAAAAGGGGCAATTTCACCGTCACACAGAAAAACAACAAAGCCTCATTTGTCTTGGTCTGTCATATCCGGCATGTTGATTCAAGCCAATATTAACACTGACAAACACGTTAACCTACAGGACAACATCACATGCCAAAATCAATTTTGATTCGGGAAGATGAGCGCGTTTTCAGATGGGAGGGCAAACTATGAAGAAGACTGAGAGTATTAAAAGACATGATACTTTCTTATTTTCAAAGGGCTACTGAATATTGCAGCCAGTCCCAAAATCCACGCTAGAAACTGCAGAGTGGGGATAGGCAAAGGAATGAGCACAGCCGCTTTGCTTTCGCAGCGGCTCTACCTGCCTATTCCACCAACATCTCCGAGGTCCTGCTTTACTTAACCCAGCGAGGTACACCTTCGCCGCGATGTATCTTGACGCACTGAAAGCAAAATAATCACAGCGCTCAGCAACGCCATTAAAATTGTCGAGTGGTGAGGAATTAAAGGCTGGACCCGAGGCAGATGCTGGGATAGCGCTGGGTAAAAGAGCTCAGGGCATATTTCAGAGCGCGCTGCAGCTGTGAGGGATTGACACTGCTAACTGTGGAATCAAGCTCAGGAGAAACTCCGGGCACAGTTCCGGCATCCGAAATAAATTAAAGTAAACAGTGTTGCTCTCTCTCATCCACCCTGTTAGCAGGCTCTCTGTTGAGCTGGAGACCACACACCCAGACCACACAGCACCAGCTGAACTCACTCGCACGCAACATCTAGAAGCTGTCACTCTGCTGAGGTATGGAGAGGAAAAAGAGGGGGCAGGAGTGCGAGAGAGTGAGTGTGTGTGTGTGTGTGTGTGTGTGTGTGTTTAGAAAAGCTGCCCGCTCTCCCCTCCTATCATTACAGCTGGCTAGGTTTTGTGCGGTCGGGAAGGAGGGAAAGAAGGGAGGGATAAAAAAAGACCTACAAACTCACTAAGAAAACATACTGGTCTTGGCCTTTTGTAGTAATGATTTGCATTCCTCCTGCATTAGTTTAGTAGCTGTTGAAGGGCTAACAAAGCGTACATTTCGCATCAATTAACCTTCTATCTATCACGTGTCGAAAAGAAATCTAGGTCTGTATAAATCCATTTCATTGCACATACTCAACAACAGCATCGTATCAGCTATGACACACAGCATACCTATATCCTGATACATTGTTAACTCAGGAATTGCCATAGGTTATTTATTTGGAGAGGGGAAAGACTCCCCACAAAGAACACTTAACTATATGAATGAGATTACAGTGTCAAAACGCTGAATTTTTTCTATAAACACTCCATCCTGAAATGAAGCTTTGCTCATTAGGATCTTACACTGTAAACATCCTGAGTGAAATTAATGAGCCTACATAATACAACGAGTTGTGATCCGCTGCAAAGAAGCAAGAATATTTCATTCTAAAAATAGGTTATGAAGAAGATTCCCTGTTCATCGCAGGGGAGTTGGACTAGATGACCTTTAGAGGTCCCTTCCAACTCTGGGGATTCTATGATTCTGTAAGATAGTTCTAACAGTATAGATGAACAGAGACTTCTACAGCAGTAGGCTTGGAAGGGATGCTTTGATTTCTTTCAGTTCAGAAAACCATTTTATGGTCAATTTTATCACCTGCTGAAAGGGGAAGAGTTGAATGAACCATGTGAACGTTATTTTAGTTACAGAGAAAATTTCCTTTCCCTCCACCGCAAGTATCTACTCCATCAAATTCCCTCCCAAATTTAATTTGGACCACTGACATGGTCCAATTGCCCCTAACCACAGCCACATCGTCACCTTTCTTCAAAAATCCACTCACTTAAATGACAACAATCACCACGTGCCGCTATTAAACAAAATCAGCAATACTACGATAATCCAATTCTAGCCCTATAAATTTGAATTAGGATATTTTCATAGGAGAAAACCGTAACAAATAAATCCTAGAAGTATCACCTTATGAAATATAATGTTTTTCAGACAACTTAGCTTTAAAATTCTGTAACTCCACAGTGAAAATAAACTATTCCTCAAACTTATTAAGCAGGCCCACATACTATTTTATGCCAGTTCTTGAATGAAGAACACTTCTGCTACTACATTCTGTGTTACAGCACCTCTTCATTACCAAGGCTCATGGCAAACCAGTTATATTTTCTGAACCTCTGTTTTGGCTGTGCTAAACTGACTAGAAAAGAGCAGTAGCTTATAAGAACGTGTAACTCAAGGAAGCCTGAGCACAGATGTTTCTCCCCCAAATTTCTGCTATTTTCATTATAAATTGCATTGCAGCTCCCCAGAAATGGTGTCACCTACTTGTTAAAAGCTTCTGTATTTATTACGTGACACATCACCATAATCTAGGAACATCGCGAAAAAAGCTTTAAACATACATACATATATATATATATAAACATATATATAGAAAAAAGCCAAGTCAGCTTTACACAAAACCGTATCACAAATGGCCATAAATCTCTCGTTCACTTCTAAGTTCTCAAAGCACATACCTTCCTACATCTGCTTCTACCTCCAAATCCAGTTTGCTTCACTCAGAAGTCACTACCCTCCGTCTTACATTTAAACCATTCATCCCTTTTTTCTTCTAGGTTAATAAATTTTATCACAATTTTCTGCATTGTTTTAGTGATCAGAGGAACGGTAAAGAATCTTAATGCCTTCATCATCTCTCTGCCTTATGTTATTCACGGGCAGAAATTAGAAATCAATGCTGCAAGCATCGCTAAACTTTCAAGTACGTTATGCAAATTCAGTCAAAAAGATCCAGAAGTTCAAAAAAATAAACTAAATAAATCCCAACGGGATGGGATTTATTTTCCTTTTTTTACAGAGAAAAGAAACAAGACACCACAGCTTTTTTCTAAGCCCTGTAACTATACACAGTATTCTTTATAAAAACACGATATAACCACTGTAATTACACAGTTCGTATGACTGAAGTTCTAACGTGTGTTCCCATAGGTAGCACTGCCGCGGTAAACTCAACAATTGCCGTGTGGCTTTGGGGGCAGTTCCTTTTGTTTCAAAGCTATTTAGAAGGTGAGGCACGCACTCGTGTTACTGAGATCCCTGTACTTCTCATGTTCTCACCCAAACATCGCGCTCTGTCCCCTGCTAAGGGAAGCACGCAAGATAGACACTGCTGTATCTCTGTTCACACAGGCGAACACGTGCACAGTTCTGAGAGCCTGCGTGCACAGGTATTTTCCTTACATATTTCAGCCTGCCTCTACCTCACATGCTCCCAGCCTTCGTTTCCACTTCTCTACCTAAAATTTACATCTACTGTTCGGAATTATCTTTTCAGATCAGTGAAGTTGACCTGTGGGTGACACTGCCTTCTATGCACGGGAAAACATGAGAAAAATGTATCCTCTTCCTACGTAGTTTCTTAACTGTTTGTCTAACGTTCAGGTTCCCAGAAAGAATGAAGGCATACGTGTTAAAACACAGTGAGATCTGAAGCGTCACTGCACTCTCAGAATTTGAGAATAGAAAATTTGAGGCTGTTGCTGTTTTAATTGAGATTTTAGGATGACCTTAAAAATTCAGTTAGCCTCCAACACAAGATTTGGCATTCCAAATGATAATTTTGCTCAGCAAAATCAAAACCTGATAAGGGCTTTGGGATGTATCATGGGGATGTCTGAATACAGGGCGCGCGCTGCTTTCAGCATAGCTGCAAAGTGAAAGGAAAAATACAGAATGTAAACCTAACTAACTGAAACATCATGGATTTATATCATCATCTGACCCACAGTCGCTGTTACACAGACAGAACTTCCACCAGCTTCTGTGCAATATACCGAAGGTTTGCGTTAGAATATTCAATGGAAAACTCAGTCTGTAGTTCCCTTATGCTCAAGAAAAAAAAAAAACTAAACTAAAAACAACACAACCTATAAAAGGCTTTGTGTCTCAGAAACTTTGTTTTCCTTAAAATCCAAACAAACAAGCAAAGAAAGGAAACACAGGCTTTCACACCCATCCCTGAGTGCAGTCCTAGTACTTTCTACTGAAAATGCTGAGTGCTCTGTATACACTGATTAATAACTGTTGTCAAAGAAGGCTACACACCAATTTCCTCTTAATAAAAAGCACTAAATAGTTCCAAATTCACATTGAAAGTGCAAATGTCTCCACATATACGAAACATGGGGAGGAGAGGAGGCATTTGATTTAGCTT
Source organism: Perdix hodgsoniae (assembly GCA_035772895.1). Taxonomy (NCBI): domain Eukaryota; kingdom Metazoa; phylum Chordata; class Aves; order Galliformes; family Phasianidae; genus Perdix; species Perdix hodgsoniae. Next base: position 2,405,962 of record JAPSGF010000030.1, on the reverse strand, counting down.
TGTTTAAAATGTTAAATGCTTACCTTCCCTTCCCCTAATCAAAATATGCAACAGAGCAATTGCACAATCAATCCTCATTTTCAGGCATTTGTCTCATTACTCAGCTTCTAGAAAAGCTGCCTCGGATTCATTCTTTCAGATCACAGAAATGAGGTTCCCCCTCCTCCTCTCCCCTCCTCCTCCAATTTGGGACACTGGGAAAACAACCAACGGTCCAACTGCCTCTGGACAGAAACACTAACAGAACTCTACTACTTTAAAAATAATTTGGGGGTTAAGGTAAAGATTTTTTATTATTTAATCAGCTTTATTTTTTAAATGGTTATTTTTCAAGCTGTAAACACAGATGTTTGTGCTCTGTGCGAAAGACAGGACACCAACCTGACATGACTGCCCTATGCAGGCACTATCTACTCACCCCATATCCTACAAGCACCTTTACAAACAGAATTTTCCCATTACCAAGTACTGCTCCCCTCCCTTGGGGAAAGCAATCTGAAAGACAACACTGCACAATACAGATTTACAGAAGGTAGGTGGTCCAAGACAAAAGGTTAAGCTGAAGAGCAGTGTCTGATTTCTGCTAGAGATATCCATTTAGCTAATTTCTGATTTCGACCCTTCAGTTTGCTCGTAAGTACAGCAGCAGATGCCACTCATAATGAAAAGCTCCCACAGAAAACAAGTTCAGTGCAACACATGCAATCTTTTGAGCATTATTTACAAGTCCTTCATTCTGAAGTTGTACCGATTTCTTCTGTGCAAAATGTTTGCGTTCTTTTCTTTCATAATGAAAGTCATGCACAACCATTTGAAATACATGCAGGTAATAAATATCACTTGTGCTTCACAGGCTTGCCTTGTTCTGGAGAACAAAACCGTAGTTTAATTCATGCGTTCTTTCATTCCATGGCTGTCAGAAACTGTATTTTCAAAAATAACTTCTAAATTCACACTTTTGTGACCAAGTTATTCAGGTCTCTCTCTACTCTTCTCCCCTCCCTTAAATGGATTCAAAGGGAAAGCAGAAAAGCTCAGGAGAATCAAAAGTGACACACAACTGATGATTAGTTTCAAGTACAGTGCTCAAGACTTTCTGGATTTACTGCCAGCCACACCACATTGACAGAAATTGATTAAGTAGGGTTTAACATAACATATCTCAAGCTTTCATCACTAAAAGAGGTAAGTGGCCTCTGTTTCTTGTCTACCACTTAATGTGCTTTAGTGCAGCTTCATTGTGAGGAGCAGCATCGCGAACAGACTGTATCAGCCAATGCTTTCTCATGGGTTCTTGGGAAACTACCGGTGAATCACATTTTAACATCTTTAATATTAGTTTTTTGTCCCGAATGTTCTCAACACAAGGAACCCTACAACTCAAAACACTAAGATCTGAATACCGAAGGTCCCAAAACACTTAGTGAGCATTATTTTCAGTATGAAGGCAAAACATCTTTTCAATAGAACATCAGCAGGCACAATGTTGAATATTTCATTCACCAGACATTTCTTCTGTGTTTTTTTTTTTAAGCTCGTGACTAGAACTGAATGGATTCGCCACTGAGTTCTAAAAATGTCCAGTAACGTCCAACTTAGACTGCTATTCAGCACCAATTTCGGATAAAGCAAATACATCTCTAGAGGAATTAGTGAAAAAAAAAGAAATTGTAATTTATTGAACTATTGCCATAAAAACACAAGACAATTCTATGTTAAGAAAAAGCAAATTAAAAAAGTGCAAGCTTGGCTGGTGGAGTGCATTCAATTGAATCGTTTCACCTCTGATAAACACTAAGAAAAGTTATGTTTTCCATACAGAAAAAAAAAAAGAAAAAAAAACCATGCCACCAGAAGTTAAATTAATGACATTTTCTCTGAAATAAATCACACTAGTATAATGAAAATCATTGCATCCTGTTTAAAACAACAGAACCCCCAGTTAAGTAAAAACACTGTTGTCCAAGGGTGGGCATAAATCACCAACCCTGTAAACTAAGCGATCCATGGGAAAGAAAGCAGCAGCAGGGCAGGCTTTTGGCTGCTCCTTGCTGGGTCAGTGCAAGCTGTGACAGACACTGCGGTGATAGGGAACTAAGAATTACAAAGCTTTTCTTCACAGGAGCAAAACTAAAGCAAGCAAAGGAGGTTGGATTTCTAAGTGATAAGTTTCAGTTGCAGTTTGCAACTAAAAGACAACAGCAAAAAAACAAAAAACAAAAAAAAAAAACCAAAACAAAACTAAAACAACAACCAAAAAAACAACTCAGAAAGTATTGGGTGTCAGCCCTGGCCAGGGCAGGGGGTTGGAACTGGATGATCGTTAAGGTCCCTTCTAAATGAATCCATTCTGTGACTCTAACTAAAAGCCTTTCTGATGGCTTGACAACTTCATCAAAAGGAAAATCACAGAATCACAGAATGGCCAGGGTTGGAAGGGACCTCAAGGATCACGAATCTCCAGCCCCCCTGCCACATGCAGGGCCACCAACATCTACATTTAATATTAGACCAGGCTGCCCAGGGCCCCATCCAACCTGGCCTTGAACACCTCCAGGGATGGGGCATCCACAACCTCTCTGGGTAGCCTGCTCCAGCACCTCACCACTCCCTCTGTAAAGAACTTCCCCCTGACATCCAGCCTAAATCTTCCCTCAACTTAAAACCATTTCCTCTCATCCTGCAGTTATCTACCCTTTCAAAGAGTTGATTCCCCTCCTGTTTGTAGGCTCCCTTTAGGTACTGAAATGCTGCAATGAGGTCACCCTGCAGCCTTCTTTTCTCCAGGCTGAACAAGCCCAGCTCCCTCAGCCTGTCCCCAAAGGGGAGGTGCTCCAGTCCCCCGATCATCTTCAGGATGAAAAAGAAACGCATATAAATCATAGCAGGGAAAAAAAAAAAAAAAAGAAAAAAAAAAGTGTTTACAATCAGAAAGTGTGGAAAATCAACGTGAGATTACAATTTCAAACTAAATCACATAGCAGGGGGGTTGAAACTAGATGATCGTGATGGTCCTTTTCAACCCAGGCCATTCTGTGATCCTATGATGGTTGGCAAGTGCTCGGATTCGACCCGATGCTCTGCCCGAGCTAAGGGGTTTGCTGGATGTCATCAGCTGCCAGTGTAACACGGAGCTAATAAGATGCAGGAGGTAGGAAGTGCCACGGAAATAAATAAGAGAGAGGGGGAGAAGTTTGCACGAAGAAAACCAGCAGAACGGCACAGAACGGCGGGTCCCCTTATGGAAACGGGACCATCCCCGCGTGCGGGCAGCCGTTCCCCTCAGCCAGGAACCGCCCGGCGGATCCTCGCTCAGCCAAGCTGTCAGTCGGTTCAGTCAATCGGCCGCGCCTCTCCCGGCCTACTTCCTGCACAGCCTCCAGCACACGCGGAACCACCTGACGGCCGCCCCGCTCGCACACGGCGCGGAGCCCCACGGCCCGCCGACAGCCGCCCCGAGCCCCTCCCGGGGCAGGGGCGGGGCTTGCGGCGAGGCGCTCGGCCGGGACGGCGCTTCGCTCTCGTCCCCCAAAGGGATGGGGACGGTCTCCGCCCCGGCTCGAGGGGAGGAGGACCGGAGCCGCCCCGCCGGGAGCCGGCAGCGCAGCGCAGGAAAAGAGGGGCGGCGGGCCGCTCGCTGTCACTCACCGGCCGCCCTCGCCGTCGCCGCCGCGTTCGTATCCGGCACCTGAGGCAGCGCCGCTCCCGGCACGACCAACGCGTCCGGCGGGCGCAGGCACCGGCAGCCGCCGCCCGAGGACATCGATGGAGCGCCGAGAGATCGAGGATTGGCGGCGAGCCGCCAGCTCCGCCCCGTAAAGGGACAGGAATCGGGGAGCCGCCTTCCGTCGGGCTGGGAGCAGCCCCTCGTGGGAGGGGGGAAGTGGAGCGGTGGGAAGCCCTTCTGCTGAAATTACCTTACAGACGGCAGCAGCAACGACAGCCGCCGTCTGCTAAACTCGAAACTCGCGCGCTCCCCAAGGGCTGCGCGCAGGCAGAAGCCCAGTCCAGCCATCTGCAGCTCAGGGGCCGCGTGGTGGTGCGCAGAAGAGGCAGGCGCCGTGCCCGCGAGGAAGGAAGACGGGCTGCTGCCGTCTCCTGCCTCCCAGGAGCATCGCTTGCGGACCGCAGGCCCCGTGGCGGAGCCTGCGAATGGCCGTCGCATCGGTCCCCTATTGGTGGTGTTGTGAAGGGTGCTGGGCGACGCCACGGCTCTTGGGTGGGGGGCAGTTGCAATGCTTTTCGTGTCATCTGTACGGAAAAGAGCCGTACTTTTCTTCAGAAATGGAACAAGGAAAGCTGTGAAATTCCATTTCTTGGGTTTCCCCAGCAGTCCGACCCCCTGCGCAGTGGCTTTCCGGCACCGCTTGCAGAGCTGCACAGAAACAGGACGCAGCTGCTGCAGGAGCTGTCAGTAGGCAGGGAGCACGGGCTGAGCTTGGTCATGCAAACTCGTCCTGGTTTCCCAATGAAAATGTGGGGAGGCATCTTATCAAACCATCTGTCTACACGAGGCACCCCTGAACAGAGGCTCTTCTTCCTTTTGGAAAGGATCGGGAGACATCCTTTTTCCCTTTCTGCTGAGATTGTTTGGAGTTTGGTTGCAAAAGCCAAGTGCAAATGAAATCATAATGGAAAGCAGATAAAAAGCAATGAGGGTGAAAACAGAAAGGAGAATCGGTTGCTGAGTTTTGCCAAACCAGACCTAGAGTGGAACATTACTCGGAAAAAAAGAAAGTATCTTTCATAAAACCTCAAAGAATGTAAAAAGCATTACCATAAAAAGCATTATGGCAAAGAAATGTCATTTTCCACACTTTTTTTTTCCTTTCTTTTTTTCTTCCCAAATGTGAGAGCTGTACAAGTCATAGTATAGGCTGTAACATCTCAGCGGATGAATAAGCAGCTATTTACTGACTCTTTTCTCTAGCTTTGTTAAATCATCACACGGCCTCTGCCTGGGGAACAATGAGAGACTTTGGTGTCACTCTGTTCTCTAATTAGCTCCAAAGCTGTTACTGGTGACTGAGCAGTTTTCTGCTAATAACCAGTGCAGAAAGACAGTTCATCTGTCCTTCAAGAAAAGTAAAGTTGGCATCACATTAAAAAAAAAAAAAAAGAAGTGTTACTCTTTGCCACCCGTTTGAAGATGATGTTTTTCCTTCTTGACAACTTGTTTGCACTTTCTCATTAAAAGCCTGTCACCAGTTGTGCCAAGTAAAACCACTAGTTTGAGATTTTGGGTTGATACGGAAATCTCCATCCAGCCCTCCCCACATATCTGGGTGCAGCTCTGCTGGATGCTCTTTTGGAGTGGATTGCATGCCCCTAAATCCTGTTGGCTTTAAGAGGTGCACAGAGGGAACTGCCTGCCTGGGAGATTTTGCAATAAACAACCTTGACTTCAGATTTAGTTCCAGCGGCAAACTACAGAGTCAGGCTGAATTTTTTTGTTGTGGAGTTGACTGTAACTTCACTTCTCTGGTAAGCACAAATACCGTAAAAGAGTGAATCAATAGCAAGGAGAATCTGAGCTTCAGAAGAGACAAGCTCCAGTATCAGCTGAAGTGAGAAAAGACTGCAAGATCTTTGTGCCTTTGGAAATATCACCTCCCCATCTAAAGTTTTAAACCAGCTGCGTGGCTGTGATTTTATGACGATCTTGGTCTTATGGAACCTGTCAGAAGAACTTAATGAGGCTAAACTCTGACTGGAGGGTGCTTGCGTGTGGTTTCCTACGCGTACACAAATCCTGCTGTTGCCAAGAGTGGCACCCAGCACTCTTGTGATCTGCAGGGGCTCTGGATAATATTGTCAGAGAAGAGCTTCCTGTGTGCAGGAGTTTGTTGAATCTAATGTGGGTGGTTTTCTCAGCTGATGTGCAGTGACCATGTGGTAACTATCACCTACCCCTTCGGTGAGTCCAGAACAAAGCTGACAATGACTGACTGTAGATATAACCCACTGGAGAAAAGAAACACTGCCCCACACAAAAGAACAAAAGGAGGAAAACTAGTTCTGTCAGATACACAATCAAATATATAGCTTATAATATGTGTATACCATAGTATATAATATATATCTGCTGTCATCTATAATGCTGCTAATATAAATATATTACTCGATGGAACTCCAGATACCATTAGAGAGATTAATCTGTGCTGTTAAAACTGAGGAAATAGACGACAAGTTGTAATATAATGACCTGGTAAATAGTAAGTATTGTTCCTCGGGGAGGTCACAAAAGTAATTGCTCATTCATGCCTTTTTCTAATCCATTTATGCAGATTTGACAGTGATCTGTAAACAATACATCTCTCTACAAAGTTGGGTAAACAGATATGAAAGCCAAGAGAGATTATTATGATAATCTTGTCTAACCTGAATATGGAGAGCTGTAGGATTTCCTCCAGCCATTCCCACACCAAGCTCTTTGTGCAGTTGTTTCTTAGAAAGACTTCTTCGTTTTGTTTCAGAGAATTGGAGAAATTGTGAATGCATCACTGCACCTATGAAGATTTCTCTGTGGTCACCAGGCTACCCTAATGCGAAAAGTAACTGATAGAAATATACATCTTATTTGAAAAGGTAAATTCATCTCCCTGCAGCAAATGTCCACTGCAGGACTGCTTCTTGTTAAGAGAATTAGTTTCTTTTGAAGATGTTTGTAAAACGCAGCAGGTTTACACCTTCACCTGCTCTTGATGAATTGCATGGATTAAACTTTTTTCTACTCGGTACAATCACCTTTCCAGGATTTTTCTCAGTTCTGAATCCTTCCAAGCTTGTAGCTATCACTCTTCTGTTGTGCCACATGGACATCAAAACTGGGCCTGTCCCTAATTCTATTTGAGTTTGTGTGGTGAATATTATAACCAGGGAAATCTAAAGAAGAGAAAAAAGCTAAGAAGCATAAAGCTGAAACTAACTATAAGAAAACACCTTTTCAGTCCTGTTACGTGCCCCAAGACAGGAACATGTATTCCTCTCTTATAACATAACTGTTTTTTCAATCTTGTTCTCAGAGATGTCCCAGTGTGGTGCTTTTACCAGCTCCTCAGGCAACATTTCCCAGTGTTTCAATACTCATGCCATTAAAGGCCGTTTTTTTTCCAGTGTGTACTCCTCACTCTTCCTTGCTGCGTTTTTATCCTCTTAGCGAGAGTCCTGTCATCACTGGGCAGCATTTTACATGTTTTCAGGCTCTATCTCCTTTGTAATGTTTTATTCACTAAGCAAAACAGTGCTGTTAGAATCCTGGTGTTCTTGTTTTCTGGCACTCGGTGCCGTTCAGTGCAATGCCCCCTGCCAGTCATCTTTCAGGTGAAAAACATTTTAAGAAAGATAAACTCCAATTGTAGTCACACTACGACTTATCAGAGCAAAGTAATTGCTTTGCCCATTTTGCAGTCCCCCTTCCTACACCCTCATATGGCATTTGCCTTTTTACAGCAGCATAATAGCGTTGACTTGTGTTTAGCCTGTGATTCACTCTACATTTTTTCTATGGAACTGTAATCCTGTTTACTTTTCCCCTTCCTGTATCCAGGGAACTGATGACTCCATGTCTGATTTTCCACACTTGCACCTTTTGAATACTATCATTTGTGTTGTATTTTTTTCCTTAAAAAACTCTCCAGTTTGTCAAAATCACTCTGAATTCCAATTCTATTCTCTAATTCACCTTTAGCTATTGTCTTCTCCCTGTCCTGTCTATATTCACATTCTATATGTTGTCAGATAAGTAATAAGCAGTGAGCAATGTCAGATTCGGGACAGACCCATAAGTAACCTCTCTCAGTGCACTTTTATATTTTGATATTGGGCCATTTTGCAAACACTTCACCAGTCATTCTTCTAATCCTATGGGATTTTCAATTCGGACCATATTGCCTTTGCTTATTCTTGAGGAACGTTGCCAAGAAAACTTATCTAAAATGAAGATACGTGAAGCTTTACTACTTCTATCCTTTGTGTGATAACTATTACCTTACCATAAAAGGATATCAGATCGGTTTAACAGGATTTGTTCTTGACAAATTCATGATGGTTGTTACTAATTTCCTTTGAACACTTACAGAGGTATTGCTTGATCATTTTCACAAAGCGAAGCTACCTGATCTGAAAATTACCACCTCCTTTTTTTTCCCCTTTGTGTACTTAACTTCAACTGATTGAAATTAAGAGGGCTGCTTCTGTGCCTTTGAGTGGTGCCTTCTGAACTAGAGATCATAGATCTGAACCAGCAGCAATCCCAACCCTTCCTTTTCCAGTGTAACAGATCTATAATTGTTGCACAAACTTTCTTCATCTCACAGCTTCCACTTCCCTTTATTTTCTCAATCCATTGATGGAACATCCCTACAGATGTTGGCTTCCAGCATCTCTCACTGATTTTCCAAAAAAAAACAACACAACCACCATACAGATATTTCAAAGTCCAAGCAGACTTCCTGTGTTGGTTGTGCTGTGCATCCAAGTCCAGCTGCTTTCTCCTTCCTCCTAAACTGAAAATCACCCGGATATATGCTGTCAAACCAACATCTAGGAAGTGATCCACCTAAATCTTACACTTCTATTACTTTTTTCAATAAATAGATACGGAAATAAGTTGTCTGACCTTGGCAGCCTTTTGATCATTATCTAGGAGTTTAAGCCAAAAACCCTTGCTATGATGTGAAATACATTCATCTTAGCTGAAAGGCGAGAGAGAACAAAACAACATACTGATCAGTGTTTGCCCCCAGATGATTTCTGGTATGCTTGAAGAGAAACAACATATAAATTAATGCACACGATATTTTGAGTTTTCCTCCAGAACACGTACAGTCAGTTTTTCCACATCAAACAAAAAATATGGTCTTCTGCACTTTCAACAATTTCCAGCAGTACACAAAATTCTCTCACTATTTTACTTTCTTGGCTAACACCACTCTAATTCTTGCCTTTCAAGGCTTGTCCAAGGAATCTGTGCACTACTGACCCAGAGGCATTGTTTCTCTAAACAGCACCAATGAAACAAATTATTAATCTACTCTCTGCAGCTAAAAATACTGAATGTTGCATACTACAGCTCTGTCACGGGTGTCACAACTACGTTGCATCAGTTTTAATAGTTCTGGAACTGACCTTCATTTACTGTGTGCATTTTAAAGTGGTAGATGCAAAAAAAAGAGAACCGAAACGTTAAACAGCTTAAAATTATGCCACGTCTCTGTTTCAAAGTTAAAATATATAATTCAAAGACCATTTTGCATTTTCTTTCCCTGGAAATGCAGGATAAATTCTGTTCCTCTTTTCCACAGGAGTGATCCATGGTGCAACTGCCATCACTTCCCTGCTTTCAGGAACAAGCAGGGAAAAGCTGCTAATATTTTTTGGTGGCTTCTGAGATCATGCTGAATGAAGGCAGAGATTGCTCTCCTGTCCTGCTGCCTGCCCACCCCAGTTTCCTTCACAGGCTTTGGTAGCGGTCAGCACATCCTGATGTGCCCTAGTGAAAGCCAGCAGGAGTAGCAAAGGCCTCACATCTAATAGCTGAGTTGATTTTGATGAAACCCAGTGAGAAATGCGTGTTTCCCACACTCGCCCCCTTCGCAGGCTGTAGTAACACATCTCCAGAGAGAGTATGTGCCGAGCAGCCTAAGATCAGCACGGGTTTTGCCATTGCCACTGTGTGCTAGCCAGAGTGCCGATTGACTTGCAATGTCATGCACATATGCAATGTCTTGCAGGCACGTGGCTTTATTTTGCAAGCACTTTGGAGCCTGATCCATGCTGTCCAATCTGTAGTATAATGGCAACTATTTTTTGACGACTGATACAGAACAATAAACAAACAAAGGCTGATTACACAATAGGCAGATCACATACATGCACTTGCAAAACCACCTTTTATTTTAAAGGAAATGATATTGGCTTTTTTCATATGTATTTGATGACAAACATTCTGTTTATTTCAAAACACCTTCCCAGCTGTAATTTTCTTCTTCCTAAGCTTCCTTATCTCTTCTATTTTCTTCCCCCACCTTTCTACCGTCATTGTCCCATGGTGAAAAAAGGGCGGGAAAAAGAAATAGGTTGCACTTTACATCAGTTAGAAATAATCATGAAGTTTCTTTTAGAGACAAAATTGTTTTAATATATCAAACAAGCAATCAGCATTAAAATGTGGCTTTTGATCTGTGCCCTGAATGTGTGATTAAAGGTACCAGATCAGATAGCTTAATCTGAAAATCATTAAATACATGACAATATTCAATTTTAATGAACCACAGTACTAGTTTTTAATGTTTCTTATTGCCACTTATTCTTTGATTCAGGAGACTATCAGAAATAAATGTACATGAGAGAGGTGTTTAGCTTTGCCTTCAGATCTACAGCAATTTCCACAGAAATTTCTGAAAAGAATGCTGGTTAGTGTTTAAAAACATAGTGGCTTAAATTTATATTGTTAAATCTGTATTTAGTCCTGAAACGTGCTGAGGACTCTGGCTGCGATCCAAGAGAGCACTTACGCCTTCCCATTAACTTTAAAACACATTCAGTTTTATTATTCACTTTACCAAAGGAACTGAACTCTAATACTTAAACTAAGCATGCACTTCAGTGATCTGTTGGGCTGAGTCTTATTTAACCCTCTATGCCAATTCTGCCCACTGTTCAGACCCTGACTCACTTTATCCAAAGTGGGACTAGTGATACTTGTGAAACTACTAGATTACAGATTTCAAGGCTGTTTTTTTTTCAAAAGGTCCAGGTGCCTACCACACACACTTTCAGAACCTACTGAGATGCACATTTCAAAGCATACGTGGCAGTCAACATCTGAATGTTGTTACAACAAACATTTTTATCTTCTATTTGTTATTATAATTGTGTTTTGCACGTCCATAACCGATATTGGGGCAATATTTACCAACTTCTGAAAGCTTGATGAAAGTTCCCTTGCAGTGGATAAGAGTTGCTTTTCTGTATGTGGGATGGATAGGACAATAAGTAGCAGACCCTGTAGCAAAGAATACTCAAGTCAGACATTAGGAAGAACAGTAACAGTAGGAACAATGTTATACTTGGATGGGTTGTTTAGGAAATAGATTGAATCTCCTTCACTGGAAGCCTTAAGGAACTATCTAAATAAGCATCTACCAGAAATGATGCTATTCCTGGTACTACAGTCATCCTTCCTTACATAGCCAGTATGCACTAGGCAAGTTCAAAAGATGCCTTAGTGCTTCTGTGCAACTATTAATTGCAGTGAGACTCATACCAAGCTCTTACTACTGTCTACTGCCTAGCCATTTATGTTGATATCTTTGCAATTTCTCACACAGGAACAATGCCATGATTCAGTGACAAGCAAACTACTGTATTAGACAAATCTATCAGAAAAAATATATTTTTTTCTGCAAGCATTTCTAGCAACAGAAAGGTTGGCACGCGAAAACAGCGGATAGAAACACTTCCAACAGAACAATTTCTCAAAGCTATCACCTGCCAATGTCAGTCAGAATTTCACAGAAATCTTGGCTTTTTTTTTAAAGGGACACTTGTAGAAAAAAATTATTAAAAAGGTTAGAAAGAAAAACCAAGAATAGAAAAAAGGGTTAGCACAGTGGTGATCGTCTGTGAACGCGATAGTCAGTAGTTAGTTAGTTTTCAGGACTGTAAGAGTCCTTGCAGCAAGTCTGCCAGCTCTCTCCAGTGCGTAACCACCATGCCCCAACATCCCCCAAAGCTGCCTCCACTACCTCTAAAAGAACAAGCCTAAATCTTCTAACTCAAGTGATGCTGTGGTGATTACACAACATACATTTACTTCCTGGATAGCAAATACACTTCTGTGCGTTCCTGGCCATCCTATGCAATGCCTTCATTCTGCTAATGCCAAAGTGATAGGGTGGCTGCATCTTCAACAAGGGGCAGAAACCCTCAGCAAGGAGAGGGATGGGTTGGGCACTCATACTCTACTGAAACCCCTTTTTTGATCACTGCTCACATTTGCAAGGCAAACTTAGCCAGCTGTAAATATAAAGAGTTAGTAGCAAGGCACATTTGCACATGCCAAACTTGTTTGGATAGATTGCTGCTCTACCCATAGTTTGGGGCATTTTTTTTAAAACTGTCAAAACCAACCTTTTCCCTGAGAAATGTGCAGGGAGGAAGTTTGGAAATAATGCTGGAATGGGCTGCAGAGGTCCACTTATTTTGGTGTTTTATTCAATTACAAGAAAATGCTTGATGATCGCTTGACTAAAAAAATCTCCAAATTTCAGTGGCATACGAATCTCCTATGCGGTATCCTGAAAACTCAGAGAGAGAAAACGCAGAAATTCTTTTGTTTTTAAGTGTTGTTTCCTTTCGGCCTCCAGTTTTGTCTCCACTCTAAAATATCTATAAATTCAAATAATCCGGCAATCTTACAGGTATGTGCCTCCAGGTAAGAACTAAGTCTATCTTCAGTTCATTGTTCTTCCAAATAATTTCTGGAATACAAATCAGTGTTCTAATAGCAAATCTATTGGGACACATTTCTGTACACCTGCATTCCAGGGATCGAAGTATGTTTCTCAACAATGTCAACAGTTCCAGTTAGAATATTGAAAAAATAAAATCAAATACAATATTGTTTGTTAATGTTGACATGTTTGCACCAGTCTCTAATTTTTTTAATCCCTCCCAAAAATAAACAAAACAATAAAGCAAAGTAATGGGGGAATAAGAGAAAAAAAATGATGTAGGTCTGCAATTTCACAGAGGGATTCGGAAAAAGATCTGAACAATCTTGAAATCTAAGGCAAGTATATATACCCACATTTGTGCACCTATAAGCACAAAGGCAAGAATAATGCAGTGACCCTGTTTGCTGTGAGACTGCGATCCTGCAGTAATGTGAGGAGACACAGGGCTAGGGCCAACCTTAGATGCCAGCAGAGATGGAATTTGCCTAGAGAGAGCAGGGGGGCTGCTTCTCCCCCCCCCCCCCCCCCCCAGCTCCACACACATCATGTAGGGATTGAACTCTGCAAGCCTTGCAAAGAATACACGTTATATTATCTTTTCATTTCAACAGCATCTGTGCATTTAAACTTTCATGACTCAGTGTGTCTGCGTGTGATCGTCTCGTACACGTATTTAAGTTGCTGCTCTTACCTCTGATCTTGAGAGACAAAAGCAACATTGAGTTCTTTTTTCCATTATATATTTTTACAAAAGAACTACTGTAAAAATTAATCAAAGGTATGCTGGTTTTTATTGTTATTTTTTTAATTTTGGGGGGTACTTTTCCTCATATTGCAGTGATTTTGAAATTGAAACGTTGCACTGCTGAGAAAGTGCCATGAAAATATAACCCACTACATTCCATGAAAATAAATAAGCAAGGCCACCCAAATTTTCAATTAGTGCTAGTGCAGTGTGCAGGAAATGGCTCGGGAACCGTCAAAGGCAGCCTTAGGCTGGGTCGTGGATACGGAACAGTGACAGGAAGGTTTGAGGCAGGAATACAGACTCAGTGTGAAGATGGCTCCTCTCCAAGGAAAACGGCATGCTAATAGGTTAATACTGATTTCCTGAAACATACAGCCTGGGTATTACATGCTGGAATTTACATTCTGACAAAGGCAATTGCGGAGCCTCGAGACTTTGCTTTTTTGGTGATGAAATAACACTAGAAAGTTCAAGCTGCATTATATATTTCATGTTTTAAGCTTATTAAACATTCAAAGTACAAACTGTGCACATATTTTTAAGCCACCTGAAATAGCAACAGCCTCACAAGTTTGGGAAGCTGGTATGAGAAAAATTATGTTTCAACAGGTCAGATTTGCCTAGAATGATGCCATCAACAGATACTGGCCAGGTCAAGATAGGCCACATTCAGAGTAGATCTGCCCTGAGTTCAGGAATATTGCCCAGTCAAACAGACATTCACAGGAATAGGAATAAGACATGTTCTTTTAGCACAGCCTTTACAGACAAAGAGGCATTTTGAAGATACCCAAGGAGCGAGTCAAAAGTTAGACAAAGCACCTCAGATACTTTTCAGTTTTTCAACTAAAAAGTAGGAGAGCAGACAACACATCCCTTTGGGCAAGTCAGAGAAAGAGCTACTGTAGAAGAAACTGCACTAAACCTTCATTCTGAAAGCATGTGCTGAAAATGAAAGTAGAAAATGAAAAGGGGAAGAAACTGATCAGGAGAGAAAGCCCTGTCTAGCTAAAGCATCCAGACAAACTTTCTTGACTGGGGGGCAAGAAGCTGCAGAGCATCCTCATGGAAAGGAATCTGGGGGCTCTTCCTGACAGCAAGATGAATCTGAGCCAGCAGTGTGCCCTGGCAGCCCAGAATGCGTCAGCTGACAGGGATGCATTTTACACCCCTTCTAAGGGAAGCTGTTTTAAATAAGCTTAGTAAAAATTTTAATCAGCACAGAATATTTGAAGTTCCAAGAACCTTACCTACTTTTGAACTTCTCTAGCTTAAAGTCAATAATTGTGTCACTTTCCTGTGAAGGAGCAATTAACAGAGCAAGGAAGGAAGCGGAGAGAATTTGGAGGGGGGGGGGGGGTTAATTTGTTTTCACACGTCATGCTACATTTTTTGGTCGTAGGCGATAATTATTTAATCAAATGGAATTTGCCCAGTGGTATTTCACATGACACCACTGCCAATCACTGCAAAGCAAACAAACTCTTCAGATGGTGGAGGGAGAGGTTACTCATCTGTCCTCTGGTGAGCTGCTTGCTGTGAAGTCTGAATTGCACATCTGATATTGCTGAAGTGATCCACGGGCAGCTGAGTGGAACAGGCACAAACTAAAGGCAGCGTTCTCCAGTTTAAAGGACTCTGAACAAAAGAACTTGGACATGTGGGTATGGCTGGGTATGTGCTCAATCATTGTCCAGAATCAAGATGCTCTTCTGAATCGAGGCCACAGATTTTATGAAAAGGTACTACTTCTCTGTAGGAACAGAGAGCCTCATTTCCTTTCCACGTGAACACTTGATCCATGATAAATGTTTATAAAGTTCCCCCTTCACCAAGTTTCTTAACTGCTGAAGAATAAATATTTGAAGAATCACAAATACTCTAATCAAAACCACGTAAGATGCTACAAAAGTGTTCCCTATTGTACGAAAAAACAAAGGAGCAGAAGCTTGGAGGAAACTTCATTTTCCTGGTTTGAAAGCTGATCTATGGTACAATACAGTATGTATTATCTTTGTGCAATATTTTTAAAGCAATGCCTTAAATGCCATTGGCTTAATTCTTACCATATTACTATAACAAAACTATGGAAACCCTGCAGAAGACCAATGAAGAAGAGGTTTGGGGGTCTCATCTGCAGAGTACTGAGTGCTTTGGCGTCTATTCAGTGGAGTCTTGGGGATTAGACCTGTGTTTAAGATTAAGGACATACCTAAGTGCCTCGCTGGATGGCAGCCAGAGCGCTCAGCGTCTCATAGGACTGAGCCCTTCGCTGGCAGTCAGAAAAGACTCTCAGTACTGAACAAATTCTTTAGCTGGAATAAAAGTTATTGTTAAAATAAAAAGGCACATGTTTCCCAATAGCAGTCTGTAAATAACACCTGTATACTTAACCCCAGAAGCAGTGGGCCACCTAATGGAAACTACTCAGATTTTTTGAAATACAACTATGTGCATAGAGTTGAGCAACAAGACTAACTTTTGTCACTGAGGTTAAAATTCACTCAAATGGAAGAAAACAGGAGTACTGCCATTTTTCTCCCCTACTACAGCCAGGGGTGGTGCCTCCTCCTATTCTAAGTTTGACTGCAACATTAAATGGCAATTCTGTATGGCTTGTGATCAAATCATCCAATAATATCTACTTAAAGAAAAAGGTGGAAGTAATGTTATTTTAACGCAACTGATGCTTCCTGAACTTTAATCAAATGGCACAGAGGGATGAAATTAGCCAGATACAAAAGTACAGTGATTCAAAGGTGATTTGAGCACCTTCGCCCACATAAAATTCTCCCTTAAGTTTAAGTCTCCTCCCCTTGTCTCTCTCCTTACAATTATTGCTTATATCACATACAATGGAAACAAAGCTTTTCTGCTTTGGAAGGTAAGAGAATCTATAGGAAATTTAACCATGGCTACTCTTAACTCCCACGGATCAAATATTGTTTACTTATTTCCTCTCCACTGGTATGGGAAAAGGGCCCAGGGTGTGATCGCAGTGAATGGCAAGAGGGCTGCCCCCCTGGGATTTCCAGAGGAGTTTCTGGACTCCCATCACCACCTGACTGCTTCAGCAGCAGCCACACAGTAGATGCGCAGCCAGCACCTGACCAGCACGGCTGCAGCCTTTTCAGGCTTGAGCATGGGGCCAAAGCCCAACTGCAATTGCAGCCATGTGCCAGACCACCTGCAGGCCAGCACCAATTTCCGCAGAAGCAGAACGTGATGAGAGCAATTTGCACCTTGTATGTTCGGCATGTTTGTAATTAGTAATGAATTAATGCAGAACATTCCTTTGCCAGTCTCTTTTCACCAGCAACAGACACATCCATGTGCTTGAGCCAAGGGAGAGAGAAATGTATTGTTGGCATCAGCATTTTCTTCTTTTGTATCTCCTTCAGCCTCCAGGTATAAGTGCTATATAAGAGTGAAAACTGACTTTCCTTTTATATTATCATTAATTTTCAACATAGCTACCAAGAAAGAAGTGGTATTTTTTTCTACAGTAAACAGCTATAGGTGCCAAACCAAATCTGAAAGGGGAAGAACAACTAGTAGGGAGGTGAATAACTAGATATATCAGGCCTTGCTGATGAAACTGCTGATGAAAGCGCAGCCCCCCAGCAGAATTACATTCCTCACTGCTCTGTAATATAAGTGTATATTTATCATCTCAGGATACAACAGTAAAAAAAAAACTGAACTGAAAAGTAAGCATGGTGACAGTGAGGAAGCAGATGCGCAACCTTGCAAACATTCAACAGCTTCTTATGCACAGAATTACTGCTGTTTTGATTTATTTTACACGTGTGCACATACAAGCTTTTCCTCTACTAATTTTCTGGTTTTCAAAAACCACCAGAGGGAGCCCACCACCTCTCATAAGAAGGGCATGCTGGGGTTGACAATGAAAAAACGAAATAGAAACTAAACTGCTTTCGAGTTCCAAAGCAGTACAATAATTTCTCATCCACTAAGATCCATGTAGGTGCAAAAGCTCTGAACAGGGACATTTGGTGTGCATAAGCCAGCTGTTTACGGTACTTTGCTGCTGTTTTCCTGCAGTTTGTTCAGTTTTCCATAATTCTGTTGATGTTGAGTTTGTGCTAGGAAATTTTACTCAAGCAAACTGAGGAAAACAAAGCTGTGTGCAATTACTTGGGGCACTTCTTTTTATAAAGACATAGAACTATTTTAATAACCCTTTTAAATTCGGATTGTGACAATGATGATGCAACTCATGATAATTCTAGTATGCCAGAAGATAAATTTTAGAGGTTCAGGTGAAATAATGTATGCACCCAAATATCATATGATACATGTCACCTAGGAATGTGCTTTTTAACCCTCTCTGAAGGCCATAAAGTGCAGGAAAATACAAATTCTGTTAATTACAGCATGGCATCAGAACTGCCTCGCACTCACACTTCCTTGCAAGGGCAGAGACTGAACTGTGGTAATCACCGGGTGTTTGTTTGCAAGAAAGCAGAGGTAGCACCATGTCATGAAGCACCAAGGTGACCCCACAGGTTTCTACACCATAAGCATTAGTGATTGCAGCGACTATCATGAGGAAGTACTTCCAAATGTGTCCTGGCATGCTCTGGTTTGCTACCAGTTGGTCTCTGGTTGATATAATTAATGCTACTTTGACTAAAATATGAAATAAGTATGGAACTGTGAGGTGGTCCAAGTGGACTTGGCCCTGCATGTGGCAGAAGGGTTGGAGATTCATGAACCTTGAGGTCCCTTCCAACCCTGGCCATTCTGTGATTCTGTGATGTGGTTATGGATGATTCTATGACTTAACAGACCAGATGATTAGACACTTCTACCAGAAAATGATTCTTTCCCTGATGCAAAGGTTCTTCCAGAAGCTCAGCAGGGCTCTGACTAAAACAAAAATAGATTCTAAGAAAAGCCCAATAGGTTTGGCATGACGATGCAGCACATACTATGCTTTTTTTTTTTTTGCCATTCCCTAGGTCAATACCTTCAAGATCCAAGCCCTAGTTTTACAGGAGAAAATGAAAAGCATGACGTGCAGAAAAGAGTAGGAGGAAGGTGGGGAAACTGATCCTGACATAAACCTACTTTTTCTTTGAATTGAGATTAAATTAGCTCCAAGTTGCTATAGCCAGGAATTGAATCTTAACTCCAACTAACTCCTGGGGAAGGCTCTGTAACACACTGCTCTTTTTTTCTGGGCACAGAATAAAAGACATCTTGCATACATCTTTCCCTTGATGAATAGTCACAGGCTTTAATTACAACATTTTTCAAATCAAGCTTCAACTAATAACTGGCTAAGGCTGTCTGTAAGTGGGTCTTTGTGACACTTTGTTTCTGGAGGTGCACAGAGAAAGTAATTACCTGTGGCTTTTGCAAATGTAATTGTAGAGCATTATTTTCAGCTTTTGCAACAAACTTTTCCCATTTGTTTTAATTCCACTCTTGTGACCTCAGCAATAAAGGAAATCATTCTTTCCCAGTTCTGGCTCTGTAGTTCTCTGGGGAAGAAGATGCTTTAAACAATGCCTGAAGTGCTTAACTAATATGCAGTTCTGTTTACATACACATTACAAATGGACTAGTCAATGCCACAGAGCAAAAAGCCAGTAAAATGGTTTGGTAATTCTTGTGCAGCACACATTTTGATTATGATAGGGAGGGAGTTCTGCAGCACTATGGATCTCAGCACAAAAAGGATTGATTTCAACATAAAACATGAAGTACTCTCTTCTGATCTATCTTACTTGGCCTATAGAACAGCTCATTAGAAGTAAGTAAAAGGAACTATAGGTAACATCATTTTTTCTCTCCTCACTTCCTCTCTAAGAGAGGCAGCAGAGAATTGCAGCTGGGTTATTATTTGGATCAAGTAGAGATCAGCTAATAAGAGAGGAAAAAAAGAAAAACTGTATTATTAGAACATCATAATTAACAGGGGAAATTGTTTGAAAGCCAGGAAGTTCTTCGTTTATTTTTCACATTTAGGGCTTTCTCATTAGAAGAGATGTCTGATTCTCACAGAGGCTGCACAGATGACAACCAGTGCAGAAGACAATGCAGTGAAAAATCTCAAGCCTCAGACTAAAAGGGCATCCCATAGGTGGAGAAAGGACACCCTTATGGAACAGATCGGTGAGGAGCCAGTAGAAAAGACCCAGAGATTACTCTGGAGTTACATCTCTCATAACCCTCATAAAATCTAACCCACATCTGCTTTTATTGTTTTAGAGTGACGAAAGATGTCTATTTCCAAAATGTAAAGTAAAGACAAAAACTTCTTGTTCCTCTCAGGGTAAGCATAGGGCTGCAGCCGCTGCTCTGGCCCCAGGCTCCTTCCTCACCCCCTTCCCACGGTGCTGCACAGTTGGGGATCCCTCCTGCTGCCTCCTCTGCTCCCTGCCCATCTTTCTTTGAGCTCGTGAGTCACTTCCTTTCCTCAGATCCCACCTTTCAAAACTTCCTTTTTCCTCCTCGGGGTACATCCACAGGACTCTTCTGAAAGGCTCCTAGACCCTTCAGATGCTACTGGGAAGTAGCTCATTCACATTCCTGGTGACATCCAGCCAAAGGAAGCTGTCACACGTGCATGCTGCCCACTGTGGCTCCGCACCCAGCCTCCTCTCACCCTTCCCTTTGCCATACTGCGACTGTGGGACCATGCTAGGGGCTTCTTGCACACTCCCCTGCCCACAGGTGTGGAGTAGGTGGAGGGAAGTGGAAAGGGTAGAAAGATCTAGCCTGCCCCGGTGCTGTCTTCATAGCGTTCCCTCCCTCTCATGACAGGGAGGACTCCCCCATTCCTGCCTCTCGCAGAGAACTAGCACCAGAGAACATACAAGAGGAGATGGGTTGTGGTGGGGGCACCTGTGGAGGTCTGAGTGGTGGGGCAGGCACAGCTTGCTCTCTGAGAGAACTGTGTTTTATCTGCAAGATAATCACACTGGCTGATGACTTATTCTGCAGGCATGAAGGCCAAATTTGCCTGTACTCAGCAATTTAACATGAAGCTATTGGTTAACTCTCCTGTCACTGCATTTTAGAGATTAGGTTGTTGGATCAGCATGCTTTGTGTTGTCCATCCTTAGAGCCGCTCAGAAGACTGTTTTCTGCTATCAGACTTCTGAGACCTTAAGACCCATCATTTTGCCTACTGGTGAAGCCATTATTGCTTCTTTACAGGGCAGCACTATGTGAACAGAAAGCACATTACTGGGGCCAGATTCTCAGCTGCAGCAAAACAGCATCTGGAAAGTGGGGCTATTCAGATTAATGCTTAGCCAAGAATTCAGCCTGTTGAAGTTATAACAAGAATGTGCTTATGGAAGAGATCAGTCATTTGCTTTACAGCAGGGAGCTGTCATCTTTCATTCTAACTTCAGGCCATGCTAATTAAGCCATTGGGCAGACAACCACAGTAGTTCAGAAAGTGAATCAATATGGTGGTAAAAGGTACTGACTGCTTCATTAGTATCTTCCGTTCTGAAACATTACAGTATTTTTCATGGGGAAACAGGAGAACAAGGAGAGAATAAACTCTGCATGCAAATCCCCATATGTCACCGTGTTACTGAGCTGAATTTCTTTTGATCAGTAGATTGCACTTTTCAGTCTGGCATGCCTTGGGATGCACTTGCTCTGATACGCTGACATTAGCTTCTTGACATCATGTTCACTTTGAGTTATCAAGGAATACCAATAGAAAATTGCTGTTTAAAGAGCATCATCTATATCTCCAAAGCATTCTAGTTGCTAATGGGATCTGGAGGGAAGACAAAATGGGATTTACATCACTCTGTTCTCCATAGCATGAGAAGGGGTCTGTGCACCATAGATTCACTTTCTTAAAGCCCATCTAAACTGGGGAGGCACTGGTGAAGTTCCAGCTTATTTTCCCAACCATAAAAATACAGATAACAGCAACAGATGAACAGAACCAGACAGTCATTGAGAGTATGTGCTCTTCCACCACTGCTAAAGGGAACACCCTGGAAATAGGCCATGCTCCCTGTTCTGAATTACCCCCAGAGGAAAAAGAGAGAAGTACCCAAATCAGACAGAGGATGAGTTAGCAACACAACTTTTTCCTCCAAGGCCCAATTGTAGATGGTATACCAGACCATCTACAATTTTTTCATACAACAGAGCCCTTCTACCCATAGACCATATTCTCCTGGGCTATGTTGTAAGACAAGCTGGTCATTCCCCCCCCATCTGAGAGTAAGAGAAAATTCCTCAAACTTCTGGGTTTCAGATTACTTCACAGTAACAATACATTCTCACTTTGCTGAAAGCTTTGCACCACACATTTGACTTACTACATGGAGTTTTATAAGGCAGCAAATTAATCTATCAAAATCTGCATGACTTCTTCTAGATAGGAATCAAAAAGTAGCAACAGTCAATACTTGCTGCTCACTAGTATGGGGCAGGTGATGCTAAATAGAGATAGGAGTAAAATTTTCTAGGGGAAAAAATGCCATTTTTGTGTAGACTGATTACTAAATAACCATGAAGTATAATAAATACTAAATAACCAGGAAGTAAAATAAAAATAAAAACCTATGGGCTGGATGGGTTTCTGAGTAGCCTGGTTTACTGGTTGGCAACCCTGACTACAGAAGGGAGGGATTGAAACTGGATGATTGTTGTGGTCCTCTTTAACTCAGGCCTTTCCATGATTCTAGGAAATCCTGTCCCCTACACTTTTAAAATGTTTTTATGCTCACAAGGTTTTTAAACAAAGGCACAATACAAGTGACATCTTACCACTAAGTCTAAAGTAGCATTTAATTTTCAGAGATTTTTTCCAATGTGTCATTGTAAATTGCTTATCAAAGATTAACAAAGAAAAGGACTTCTCTTTTTCAGATCAAGAGATCAGATTTGGTAATGCCTGTACTCATTCAACTTTTCATTCCAAACACCATCCATCATGCTGTACGTCCCTTGCACCGGACTGCAGAAAACATACCACAAATTCTACTTGGAATAGTAATGCATCTTGAACAAAGCTGACTAAACTCAAAATTAAGTTTTCAACAACTGTGTGTTAAAAGGAAAAATCAATGAAAGAAAAACAGAGAGCTCTACTGAGCAAACATCCTGAAGTTAAAAAAATATGTTTTGATTGATGAAGGAAAAAGCCATGACATTTTAGGTGGCCTAAAAGAAATTTCAAGGATCATATTAAAAAGAAAGCTGGCATTGTATTAAAATATTATTATCCTGAGGGATAAATGGAACATACTGAAAAAGCAGGACACAGACTTGGCTTCACCCTTCTCTCAAAGCAGTTCATTAAATCTTGCTTTCTTTATCTCACGTCCCCAAGCAGGGGTGTTTACCTTCAGAAACATCAACTTTCTGGGTCATGAAGCAGCTCTAATCCAATTTCTTGATCCTCCTGCAATCGATTAATGCCTTGCTAATCCTATCCTGGCCAGGCACGGTGTTTAAAACTAGATGTGTTACATTATCTAGAAGAAAAGTATTCAGGAATCTAGGTCTGAATCCAAGATACTTTTACCTCTATAGAGAGGTCAAGGCAAGCTCAGTAAGGTTTACTGAGCTGCAATATCTACAAGAAAACAGCAAGGTAAGCTCTAAGGAGAATCAATATCTTTCATTGAATCAACTGCTACAGCTGGAAAAAGCAGGCTACATTTCAGACACAAAGACCCAGGGCAGCTATGGGCAACACTTGAAATTTAATTTAGATTAGCCGTGCAGTGGAAACAAGTCTTTTGGTATTGGACATTCACAGAATTAACCCTTCAAATAATTTTTTTTATACTCCATGGAAAACATTTTCATTTTTTAATTAGAAAAACACACCCAGCTTCTGTTTTAGTGACAGTAAAATCCAAGATACCTCCATAGGATCTCATATGCTAGAGCTATTAATACAAGCACATTTGTCAAAATCAGACATAGTTTAGTATTAGAAACTTCTGTCTCATTTCACAAATTCTCAGACCAAGCACATGGATTCCAGAGGATTGACAGCTTATATCTGTCCTTACAGACAGTAGGCATCATATGCACTCATGAGAAAGTGTAGGTCAATGACATTGTTATGCAAAATGCAACTTCCTAATGAGAGAAGTTACTAAGTGAATGTCTTCACAGTGGTATTTTGGATGCAACTCCTTGCAAAACAGTACCACTTAGGTAGAGGAAAGCAGCAGCTCTTCTTTCTTGCACATATGTAGGCTTGTTTATCTACTTCCAGCCAGTGTTACACAAGCAGCAGGATGGCACAGGTGTTCCCATGGACACATCCCTTTTATGTATACTCTCCTTGTGGAGACAAAACTGCTCTGAGAACAAAGTCCCGAATTTCCATTCCTCCTGTGAATTGTCAGTGAGATTTCTGAGTACGTACTCAATCTCATTTGGCTCCAGCTGTGCAAATCCATGGACAGCTCATCCTCCATTAGCTGTCATTAATATACTAGTTTCTACATTATTTCTCTTTCAGATAATGAAACGGCAGAACAATGTAAAGTCATGGAATCAAATAACTCTCAACAAAAAAGTCTTCAGAAGGAAAACCAAACAACTCACTGCATTTGTATTTTCTTGTCTACAGACAGCCTCACCAGCAGAAAGGAAACAAGGTGTACTCCCACTGAAAAGAAACAGGCCCCTTCTCCATGGCTGGGGCCTCTGAACTTCTGCTGGTGAGGCAGCTGGTAGTCATGGCTTGGGATCTGGATGAAAACCATTGGGACTTTCTTGCCTTTTGTCCCTCCTGGGGAAGTGCAGCTTCCTTCTCTCTGGGTGGCCTTTCCAGTGACAAAAGTTTTGTTCTTATGCTCCTAGGTGACCCAGGAGTGAACCAAGCTCATTAAATGTGCTTGGCTTTCCTTACAGGAGAAAGAAATAAGCAGAAATTGGAAGATTCAGGTACAACGCCACATTTCTACTAATGACAATAGATGGTGTATTTCCTACTTTCTGTAGAAATCAACAATATTTTACTCATGTGATGCATTTTCCTTCAGATACAAGAGCGACTGTCAGATCAAGCATTTCAAGACAAGTCATTTCCAAAAGAGGGGAGTTAGACACACTCTTGATCATGTGCTTCTGTTTATTCTGTGTAAGGGATCTAGGACACCTGTGTTAGTTTTAAAGCTACTACATGTACAGCACTTGACTGCTATATTTTGGCAAGTCCCAGCTGTTATTTCACATGTGTGAACTAAGAAATTACCCAAGGTAAACACAGACTTAGAAGTAGTATCAAAAACATTTACAATAAAGTGCAAGTATGGCCCGGTATGTCAGCCTGTTAGTATATACACTGTGCTGGCCACATTCTGTTTTCTTTTAGAGCAGCAAAGGAAAAGATGTAATAAAGCCTGTGTGAAACATCATAACTGGTTACTAGTCATTTCTCACCAGTATGAAAGTCATTCTTTTAATACTTCAAGTTTTTACCAGTCACGTTTACCCAAACATGAGCAACATAGCACAAAATACTTTTTTCCCTATTCACCTGACAGCGTTTAGTCTAAAATCAGTTTAAATCCAGTTTACTTACATGTGTGCACATGCTCCCACCCCTCTTATACATACAGTGTTAAAAGGACATTGCTGATGATCATTTATTTTTCTCTCCTGATACTGCATTTCATAATATCCCTTCCCTTGAAATTCTGCCAGACAAGATTGCCTTTAATACACTTCAGTGGCATCAAAGGAACCTCAGGAAATTAGGACTGAGGTGAACCTAAGACACATTCTGTGCCACCAGTGCTCTGACTATACTGCTTTGAATCAGAGGTAAAGATCTGCACTCCTGATGTCCTGCCTTCAAAAACCAGTATTTAGTCCACTTCCCATCTTCTCTAATTAAAGAGAATTACTTTGACCTCTTTTGTTTCTAATTCCCAATTCTATTATTACCCACTCCAGCCCACAATCAGTTTTGAGTCATACCTCAGAAACTTAGGTCTCACTAGAAATGAGTTTTACTAGAAAAACAGGGTTTCCTTATTTCCATGATTTCCTGTATGTAGGTCACATCATTTCAACTATGATCACCATCACTGCAAATTATAAAAAAATACTCTTAGGTGTATGCTTTCCTAACATATCCTGACATAATCACCCAGTTTGTGAGCCATAGCTTTTATTGGCATGCAACCAAAGAACGTACAGATGCTATAGTTATGAGGTATACCAGAGAGTTTGGCTACATAGTTATCACACCAAAACAGAAAAGATAGGACACTTACCTGTATCCTGGGCTTGCTTCTGAAACTCCAGCAGAGTAGACCTCCAGAAGAGATCCTTCCCCACTGGCAGTCAGCTCTTAAATGGGGTCTAGGAGAGGTGCAGCCAGGCTCTACCCCCTTCCGGCAGCACAGGTGAATTGCCTTCACCTGTGTTCCCGTGGCTGACTCATTGCTCACTGCAGGTGATCAATCAGAGGTTCACCATGATTCAGCAGTTCCCATACAGTTGGGCAAAGAAATAAAGAAATAAGAATTCAAATTGCAGGGGACAAATGATATACTTTGAAGCAGCAACCTGAGCACTGAGCACAATTCTGTCTGAGAACAGGATTCTGTCTGAGAACAAGTCAGATTGGAAACTAGTGAATAGGAGAAAAGCTTTGTAGTGGAAGGGGACTGGAGGACCAGAGTTGACTCGGCTCTGTAGGAACATTTCACAGTTTTTTAATTCATAGAATGACTTGGGTTGAAAAGGACATTAAAGATCATCTAGTTTAAACCCCCGATGTAAATAGGCCTTGTTCTACTCAAGTTATACAATGGATAAATTAGCCTGCCGTTTAAGAACTGTGTGCTGTTTTGTGATCAACTAATTTCTCATTCAAAAGATTGATATCGTATTTGTCCCGTGTAGGACACAATAATATTCAATTGAGGTATCACTTCCCTCCAATGATAGGATCTTCACACTCAGTGGTTTGCTTACATCAGTCACTGATCATTCACTACTCCCATTCATCATAATCCTGGATTGCTCTCATTCACTCAGCAGTAATTCTGGTTGACTTTCATCATTCACATGGAAAACACATACCAACAATTAAATCTCTCATCAGAAGGAGTCAAACTCATTTGGAGGTTTATAAAAGCACTAAGGGGAAAAAAAAAAGCATGTATATATTTATGAGTCAATCAATAGCATTGAATAAACATGTAAGTCTCTGATAACAGTACAGCTTGTTTTGTCAGTGATGAAATGTTAATTTGATGAATTCAGCCACTTTCTCATTCTGATATTAGACAATGCAATCCATTTTACAGTGACAGGTCTAGAAATTCTTGAGAGCTTCATGGAAAACTTTCAAAAGAAGAAGGGGAGACAGAGACAAAGGAAAAGGAATGTACAATTATCTAAAGAAGTTCATAGAAAGTCACTGATACAGGGCAATCTGGGAAACAATCATTTACTATGATGATGTAACTATAACCACAATCCTATGTGGGAGCCTGAAAGTATTGTAATATCAGATGAAAGGTACTTCTGCATCTTTCCATACATTTTAGCCAAAACAGCTTTGCAAAACTAGAGAATAAGCAGCAAGCACAATGGTTTGAGAGTCAATGGCTCTAGTGAAGAGATATTTATATCAAGTTACTGGTTTTGTTTCGTCTTTTCCAGCCATCATTATAGAATCATAGAATCACAAGGTTGGAAATGACCTATAAGATCATCCAGCCCAACCATCTTCTCATTACCACTGCTACCACAAGCACTAAACCAAATCTCACAGCTCCTCATCCAGACACCTCTTGAACACTGCCAGACTCCACCACCTCCTTGGGCAGCCATTGCAGTGCCTGACCACTCTCTGAGAGAAAAAGTTCTTCCTCATGTCTAACCTAAGCCTCCTCTGGTACAACTTGCGGCCATTTCCTTGAGTCTTGTTTGTTGCCTGGGAGAAGAGGCCAAACCCCTCCTCATCACAACCCCCCTTCAGGTAGTTATAGAGAGCAATGAGGTCTCCCTTTTGAGCCTCCTCTTCTCCAGACTAAACAATCCCAGCTCCCTCAGCCGCTCCTCATAGGACTTGTGCTCCAGCCCCCTCACCAGTTTCACTGCCCTTCTCTGGACACGCTCCAGGGCCTCAATGTCTTTCTTGTAGTCAGGGGGCCCAAAACTGAACACTGTACTTGGGTGTGGCCTCACCAGTGCTGAGTACAGGGGGATGATCACCTCCCTGCTCCTGCAATCTTTTTTTAAGTTTAAAGTTTTTAAGTCGCAAGACTTAAAAACCCTCTGTAGTAGAGAGCACGCATGATAAAATAGTGGAATAAGATTTGATTAAGCTGATGCCCCGCCACAATATTTTAAGTTGCTGAAAAAAAACATTCCACATGATGTAGAATGTTGGAAACTTGGAAATTTTTATAACATCAATATTGCAAAAGACACAGTGGTATAAGAGGAACATACTTAGTATCACAGAATGGTGATACTGAGTTGGGAGAGGACTTTTGGAGGCAAGGTTACTATTGGTACAGATTTGATGTTCATGTCTGAAGTTCATAAAGCAAGAAATACAGATTTTTTTAAATGTTACCTGTGTTAGCTATCAGTGCTTCGGCTACAGCATAAACTTAGCCTGAACCAGTGACATCCTCTTTATTTTGGTCGGCTTAGCTTAGACCTGCTGCATACAAATGAAAGATTTTTTTCAGAGGTCAGTTTCTCTTCTGACCTATTTCACTGCCTTCAAAAAATCTTTCTTCCTGCTCTCATGGAAGCCTGTGCTGCAACAAAATGACCTAAGCCTCCACAATTTTCCTAGTGCTTCCATCACTGATGGGAAGCGTTTAATCAGTTTGCCTTCTAGGCAAATGCTATGGTGTTTCAGAGAGAGTGACCATACTGTAATGATCTTTTAATGACACTTTATCCTAGAACTAGCTTTGGTAGAGTTATTTCTGTCCACATCTCTCACTGCCACATCTACCACATATTTATTCTGTATTGTTCATTTCATTTCAGGTGAAAATTGTTTTCTGTCACAGACTACAAAACTGCTAAAAATTGGTAAACACTTTGCTCTTATTTGTATTTTGAATGGTCCTTCTCTTGACTTCAGGAACTGTGTATCCTTTTAACGGAGCAAAATCAAAGCAGTTAGTCAGTACTTTTCTTAATTCCCTCAATTGTTTATTCATGCATGCCTTGGTTGTCCTATTTCACAAATGTAATAACGGAGAGCACTAAGAGGAGGAATTGACTTAAACTCTTTGTATTGTGTGATATAATAAAAAAGATTTGTCCAGGAACAAGCAAGTATCAAAAGAAAGTAGTTCTGGAGGTACAAGGCCTTATAAGGATTTTTTCAAGTGCTCAAACCAATACAGAACTATCAGCGCTATGAGAGATTAGTACTGCAAGTTGGGAAAATAATATTACTGCTTCATCTTGAAAGAAGCAATGTATCTTTATTTCTCTTTAAAACAAATTAGGGATCAGACCACCAGCATTTCTACCTTCTGCTTTTGCTCATGGTACTCATTGATTATAAAAAATGTTGACATTTAACTTCAACTTTATAAAAAAATTATTTCTGTTCCCTAATGGACGTGTTATTTTTCAAATGCATGACATTTCATCATAGCTGGTGTTGTTGCTATGATGATCTAAGGATATAACCAAGGCCATGGTTGTAGAGAGAGGCATTTTCCTTTATTAGATTGAATAAGATAGCTGAAAAAATACAATCTCTCTTCAGATACAGAGAATAGCACTCCTTAATTGCATCAAGTAAAACTGTGGAAGTTGCTGAACTTCATATGAAGGCTACAACTTCTGGTCCCCCTGTACAGACTTGCTGGGAGAGGGTGGCACATAACCTGCCCATCATCTGCACTTCACAAGAGGACTCCCTGATTATGATTCCTACTTCTGAAAAATTTGAGGATTGCTATTCTCAGGGACCAAAGTGGGCATGATTTTTTTTTTCACCTTTTCTGAGCGTCATGCACAAAAGTGCTTTTGACAGGATTTTTACTCAAGCAGTGGAAAGTCTGGCAGTATACATTTGCATGGCACATTGCATCTTTCTAAATCATCTACTGGCAAATGACATCTGATAGCAAACACTGCAACCTCACTGCTTACCTCTCTGGCTGCCAAGTAGTCCTGCTAAAGTCAGTGGGATCAAACTCAAAGCATAAAGCTTAGGATGAGCTCATCTTTAAAGAACCCAAAGGGACCCAAAAGAACAAAACTACTGTCTTTAGAAATTCTGCAGATGGCATTTCTCATACAAGCATGCTTCTTCATGGAAAAAAAATATATCTGAATCAAAAATTTCCAATCAAGAAAAGCTCTTGCCTGTTGCCACCTTTTATTTTCTATTGTGATTTTCCTTAGATTCAGCCATACTAACAAACTGTATATCAAGCAGAACTTTAGGTCCTGAAACCTAACTTTGTACCCTTGATCTGTAAAAGTAAATAAATAGGAACACCAACAATATGTCAGAATTTAGATGAGGGGCAGAGATTCAGCAAGTGCTATTTAGGTACAGTCTTTTCAAAATAAATGTACACAGTTTGGGGACTATACTGTTCCCTTTCTAAAGCAATTATAGAGCTCATTTCATAGGTATTTCATGAGAAATCCTTGTGCACTAATCCAGCACAAGAGCAATCTCAACTGGCCAGCAACGAGTGAAATCTTCTGTATTTGAAATGAATGCAGAAATGTAATGTTCTGTAAAAAAAACACTCCACCCATCATCAGCCCAGAAATACATGGAATAAAACTGCAAAGAAATTAACCATTTATTTATTATTTTTCTCAGGGATTAACACTGAACTAATATGCTGGAATGCCTAGCTTACACAAAGATAGAGTGGTTTTTTTTCAGTATTCATCTCTTGTTAGGCTGGCAACTAGGCAGCTCTTAGAGTATTTGGCTGCAGGAAGGAAGATGAGAACAGACACTCATCTCTGGTTCTGGGACATGTCCCATGAGGAGCCACATTACTACGACAATATGCACTTTCACTTGGATCATACAATAGATGAGAAAGACTGAGTGACTCCTGGGAATGGAAAAGCAGTTCCTCAAAGTTGTTTTGCATACTGGGAAATGTCTAAATTTTCTTTTGGTTCCTTGGATAGCTGCTACACAAAGATTCTGCTGGTTAAAATTTGAGAACTTTTTACACGCCATATAGTCTCCACAAAGAAATGGACATCTGCATTTGCTCCACAGTGATGAAGAAGACTTAGAAACAACAATGAAATTATTTAAGAACGACACGTAAGGCTATATATACTTTTTTTTCTTTAAAACATTCTATGTAGCTAACATTAGCAACATTTTTCTGTTTATCTTTCTGCAAAATGCACACACACATACCTGCAGTATGCATATTTGTATATATACATACGTGAATACATGAATACACGAATATGAACGTAAATCATAATGTAATTTATATGAAGAAACATGTCTTCTGCTCTGATCAGTTCTCCACAGTGTAGGCCCATGGTTCTGAATGAAATTATATAACCCTGAAAGAGGATGTGAAGCAACACAGTAAGCAACAGATGGAGAAACTTTGGTCCTTAATGACTGTTGTCCCTTCTACAGCCTCCTTTACTCTGGCTCATCGATCCTAGCTTTAAATGAAGTACTATTATACAAGTATGTATAAATCACTGTGGGACAAGCTGCGACTTTTAAGCATCCTGAACATAAAGACCATATTTAATCTACACCCATCCACACACTTGAAATAGGCTTTTTACATCGCTTGCAATGAGTGTTGGATTCTCTGAGTTGCAAGAAACCGTTGCAGTAAAAATACAGATGAAAACTAGGTCATGATGTTCTGAGTGAAAACGAGTCTCCAAGAACACAAATACCTTTTCCAAGCTAAGTGTGATTCCACTGATCTATAAAATGCTTGTAGCATTAGTGCCCATTTGTCTTAGTGTGAGCTGCCAGTTTATATGCAGACATCCACACCTTCATACTGAATGTTCATTGTGTCCAGATATATTTTTATCATATGCTTGGCTGATTAAGTGGTCATTTTATGATCTGATACATTCTGGATTCATTGACAGGTTAATGCTAATGGCGACCAGCAAAGGGCTCACAATTTGCTCTCCTAATTGCCTCTTTCCCGAGAAACTCACAGAACCAGAAGGAGAAGGATAAGCAGAGAAGTAGCAAGGCAAGTGTTGTACATGCAGTCCAACAGCAAAAGTGTTCATGTTCATGTTAGGTCACGTGAAGCTGAGAGGGAGTGGAGCCAGGCCCTCGAGTCATTCTGTAACATAACAGGCAGATTACTCTAATACAAAAAATGTAAACCATGATAAGTGAGAGCAGATTTTAGCTATGATAGTACATGTAGACTTCAACGTATGAATTAATTCTTTGATGGAAGTCTGAGCTGTTTTTATTGTTGATGGGTACATTTCTATTCATCCTATGGTTTTATAAAAAATTACAATATAAAATAAAAACTATAATTTTACTAGGTTGTTTTTATTCTCTGATTCAGATTCCCCTGAAAGAAGCATTTTGACAGGTCAAAGTACTGTATTCTGGTTAAAAACCACTATAACGTTTCAGTTCCAGCTGAAAGAAAGGCAGCTCAGGAGCAAGATTTTAAAAATGTCTGAGTTCTTTTCTATTTTTTTTTTCCTTTGAAGAGATGTAAAGCAAAAGAAAACTCCAGTACCCTAACTCAGAATATCCTCAAAACCTAGCTAAAAGAAATGGACCTGAATACTTTTGAGTATATTAATAAATGGTTGAAAAAAAGCATGTGCTTTGTACATACATGTGTCTTACTGTGGTAGTTCCAGATGTGTAGTGTAGGACCACCTGGAATAACAATGGAGCCACTAAATTACTTTGTGTGTATGCAGCCAGGATCGGGTCCTATCTACGTACAAAGAAACCTTTGCTTTTGGAGATGTTCTCAGCCAGCAACACCTTCTTGAAAATCTTTAGTCAGAGTTCCAAAGCTTGAGTTCTGTCTCATGTCTGTTTGGCTCAAACCTACTGTAATTGACTGGCACTCCTGATTAAAACTTCTGCGTGACAAGGAAACTCTGTAAAAGAAAGTCTGTCTATAGAATTCCAGCTAAATGGTAGGATTTTATACGTACTCCTTACTCTAGCCTCCAGTAGAAATCACATTCTTTCAGTTATGGATAGTTCCCAAAGCCAAGGAGAGCCAAATTTCTGTCTTCCATTACTCAATGGGAAATGGGAGAACATAAATGCATACTAAGTGTTCCAGTTAGCCAACATCACATCTGACCCCTTTTCAGGAAGATTGAGGGGAGGGAGTGGACTGAGGAAACACTGCAATACAAAGCATTTTGCAAATGTCTTACAAGAGCATCACCCACTGAATGGGGAAGAGGCACCTGATACATAGCTGGCAGCTACGCTAAGTTTATCTATTTAAATAACTACACTTTTCAAAAAGACTCCTTAATATTACATTTTTCCTTGTATTTCTTTCAGTGACAGAGCCATATTTTTATATATTAAAAAGCCCTTAAAATGTCTGTTTCAAACCTTCCAAAGTCTTTTTTTTTCCCTGCTTTTTAATATGATTAATAACTCTAACAGGTATTCTCCAAGCCAAACAGCTGGGTTATTGCTCAAGAAACAGCTGTTTCATTGCTAAATATATCCTTATTTCAGCAGCCATCAGCTTGCTAATGCTTTGCTGGTTACTTGCCTTTAAACATTTGCTGATAGTGAGAAAGTCCTGGTATTTAATCATAGCTGGTGCTACAAAAGCTGGAGCTACTTTGAAAAAATAATACACAGAAAAACATTAGCAAAAGGCTTTTTTCTTTGAGGGCGGGGATTTCTTTTTTTATTTTTATTTTTTTGTTTCAGTGCCACACATTAGGTTCCAGCCAGATGTGCATATGGATTAAAAATAATAATAATAATAATAATAATAAAAATGCTTTTTATTCAAAAATGTCAATATCGTTTAACAGCAAATGTAATATAATTACAGTATTCCATAAACATTTAACAAGACGCAGACATTTTCTGCAGGAAAATATTACCAGAGTGAGCCTTTTAGCAGTTTAGCAGTTAAATTAGTAATTTCTTTTATAACATCTGGTGAGCAGTCTCTAATTTCGAAAGTTTTGGAACAAAAAGACATCGGGCAGATTTTGAGTTATGAATAACTTGCCCGTTGTTTACCTTTATGCCAATCTAGTTCTCCCCTGCATAGATGCAATCGAATATGTTACAAATGTGTTTTCCATAAAAATCCCTAAAATGCAAGAAGGGGAAGGTAGACAATGAATTCAAGCAAATCTGGGCATTCACAGGCACAGCCATCTGTCACTGTCCCCACAATCTCTTGACACCTGATGGAGCTCAGGGCCCCGCTCTGAACTCCTGAAATTCAAGAGTGCCTCTGTGCAGTGACTCAGGCCAAAGCAGTTGGCCTTAGCTGGAATCTTTCCATAAAATCTGTGGATTTGGGATCAAGTCCAACAAGGATCCCTCATGGAAAGTGGAGTTTCTATGTGTAGTTCTGCCCTAACATACCAGTTCTTCTTGCTCTGTGTTTTTCCTAAGCTGGCTGAAGATCTCAGACCTGTTTTTTCACTATCACCTCCTCTTCTCAGTTCAAGCACTTCCCTTGACTACAGGCAGGGCTATAGGGTTTATAATGACAGGTCCCATGACAAGAGGTAGATCATCTCACTATATTTGCTCCTATCTACTAGGGGACTAGACAAGTCCTGCATTTTGAGGCTGGAATTATACCACAGCCCCTGTAATCCTGTGCCTTCAGTGAAGACCACTGAGAACTGATGTATTGATGATGTTCTGCAAATCTCATGTTGAAAACCACGTGATAACACTTTCTGTAACTTGTTGATTTCCAGAACACAGTTAATTTATTGCCACTTACCTTCATTGGGTGATAATAAAGTTAATAAAATTTACAGTTTGACATCTTGTCATCCATCAGTATGCAAAAGATCCAAGATTTTTGCCTTTCTTGGACGAAAGGTTTAATTATTCACCTGTTTCTAAATATCACAATGTTTATTATTTAATCCCCAATAAGAAACTTCTAAGATTTTTTGACATCTTCCTAACAGTACATAATTCATACATGCTTGTAAGAGTTCTGCAAAAATCTTCCAAACTTTCACAAAATGGCCCTTGGAAATGTCATTCCTGTTTTTCCTTTTCGATCGCTTTTTCTTTTGTTTTGTTTTTTAAGTACCAACCTTGAAAGACTTTTTTAACATCCATTAGAGAATTCTTGTTCGAAAGAAATCATCATGGGTTCATGGCATAGAATAGGATTTCTTCTTGTGGATGATTTTGTTGTGCACCATGACAAAACATGGCTAGGTTCTCATCTGCTGGATATTCTCCATTCATTACAATTATCAGAGACTGGTGCAATTACTGTCCAGATGGCATCTGGTGTAAAGCACAGTTGTGAAGGTTTAATCTGTCAGATCCTTCCCTTTCTCTATTTTTTTTCCCCCAAAGTTCAGAGGAGACACAAATAAAGCATAGATATTGGTGGGTGTCATGCCTTGCTAGATCAGCTGGGGCCCTTCCAGTTCCTTTCCAGCTCATATAAACATAAACTGCCCTCAAAGAGAGAAGAGACAGAATCCTCAGCAAAGCTTTGTTTTGATCTCAATAACTCCCTTTTCCATGTGTGGGAAGGGAGTAAGCTGGATAATTCCTTCTGTAGCCTACAAGGCCAGCAGCACTTATACTGCAGAACAGAGCAATGGCAAATGCCAGGCAGTATCAGGAATTAGAGGTAGTGCAAACCACTTTCTCTTCAGATAACTCATGCTATTTAGAACAGGAGGACGCAGCACCCAGAATCTCAGACCTGCTAAGGCACAAGAGGACATGCGACACAAAAGATCTGTTATTTGTTGATGCAAAAAGCATCAGTTCAAACTCTGCACTGAGTTCACTTCAAGTCTTCCTCTGGTGATGGCCTTCTGCACACTGCAGCTCGCAGGGCTCAGCCTGCTCCAGCCTAAGGGAGCATACCCATTGCTTCTCGGTGTTCCAAGAAAAATAGAATTAAATCGTGTTCAGAATGCATAATTTTATAGGATGGAAGATGTT
This sequence comes from Perdix hodgsoniae, assembly GCA_035772895.1. Taxonomy (NCBI): domain Eukaryota; kingdom Metazoa; phylum Chordata; class Aves; order Galliformes; family Phasianidae; genus Perdix; species Perdix hodgsoniae. The sequence continues at coordinate 2,370,609 of JAPSGF010000030.1, read as the reverse complement.
TTAATGGAAGTGGTAGGCATTTTTTTTCTTTTCTGGCATGTCTCTACTGCTTCTCAGAGCAGAGCAGAGCAGATGTGACGCCCTGTGGTAAGTGCTCTGTCCAGCTCCAATATAAACAGAGCTTTTTGCTGCACGTTCTAAATCTGTAACATTAAGGAGAATAATGGGTGATGTTTTTAGATATCTTTGTGTAAACAAAGAATTTTATTACAGTGAATTACCATGTTAATTTATGAAAAGTAAACAAAACCAAGTGCAAAACTGATTCAGTGTATACCCTAACTTCCCTGGTGTCTAATTAGGTGACAGTGATGAAATCAAAACAAATATCTTTGTGCTTCATAAATGCAAGGAAAAATTCTTCTGTATTTAATCACTGGCTGAGTCACTGACAATGCTGGCACACCAACACCACAGGTTTTAAAGTAAATAGAAGTCACTTTGTCTATGAATGAGGGTGCAGGTAAACTCGCTGTAGACCACCATGAGCTGTATGATAACAAGGACGTAGGAAACAGCAGATAAGGCTGAGCAGTGAGTATTCCTACCGTCTACACTTAGCTGCTATATCTCCCCATCACCATTCTGATTCCCTCATTCATCTGTAAGCATCCACAGAAACAAAACTAAGACAAACACTTCACATTGAGCGCCTTTCCTGGACAAAGAATTTCCTTTTGGTTATTTGATTTCTGGAAGAAGACATTAAAACCTATGCATGTGGATGACAGTGTTACCACCACCCCCACATGTTATTCCTCTCAAGATTATGTCCATGCTGGTATGAACCAGGTGCAGGTCCCCTCATACGTAGGTCCTCCTGAAAACTCATGATCACAGGAAAGCCTCTAACACAGTGTTTGTGGTGATGGCTGTAGCCACCAGACCCATTAAATAGGCATAGATCCAAAGGTATGGGCTGGTCATGCACAGCCTCAAAGCAGTTAATTTCAGAAGGCTCCCTGTGCTATTGAGCTGTTTGACAGAACTTCTCAAAGAGATGAATCTTTAATAGGAATGTAATCCACATCTCCCTGGAACAACTTGGATGCAGGTGTTGCTCTTTCCCTTTATTCTCTCAGATGCTCAAAAGGTGACACATTGCTTTTTAAACGGAGTTGGGGTTTGAGCATCCACAATAGTGTGACCAACAGGTCAGTATGTGTTGGTGTATCCTTTTGTAAGAGCGCCAGAGGAAGACTTTAGAGGCTGCATGCTGGAATCAAGTTCCACACATGGATAGAAGATAGAAACTGGGTTCTCCAAAACAAGGGCTAGTCAAAGTCATGTTGATGAACAGTCTTGCAATATGAAAAGCAATGCCGTACCAACTTGTAAAGTGCAGCTGGTTACATTTATTGTGGATCTGATAGACATAATATGAAACTGGTTTAGTTTTTGTGCCTGTGGGTTGGACTGTTGCATTCTTTAAAATAGTCTTTTTTTCCCCTATCTCCTACAAACTCTTCCTCAGAAAATGATCAGAATGTACAGCCTCCTTTAGAAACTCCCTTCTTTTTAACTCATGCTTTAGAATAGAAACATATGCAGTCGTACTTAATCTTTTTATGTGAAAACATAATAGAGAAGCTTGGGGAACTTTGATATAGTTGAATGTGGCAATTCCAACATCCCTCTGCAGTGCTAAAGATTAATAGAATACCAAAACCTGTCAGTTGCAGCATATATAAAAATAAAGCTGGTTTTCAGTCCACGTGTCACTGTCCATACAATCCTTAAGCTGATTAGGAATCCAGGGTGTTGGCTGGGTGTTAGCAATCAGCCAGGTCCTTGGACTCAGCCTCCTTTGGTTCTGCCAAGTCATAATTACTCTGACATCCTGCACAGACCCACTCTGCCTCCTTTTTAATAATCTCTCTTTTAGAAAACCATTTATAGATAAAATAAAGGAAAATTATTGAGCTCATTTTATATTCCTGTAGAAGGAAAAAGCAAAGTAAATTAAGTCCAATTTGCATGGACTTCTGAACACGCACAGATTTGGATATAAATTATGGGGCAGACAGAATGTTGTAGCCTTTATAGTCAATATTTTATTAAATTTTTCCTTGTAAATGTTGCTGTGTCTTTATTGCATTTATTCAATAATAGGAGAGCTTTCCTATAACTAATTCTATGCCTTGAAATTTCCCTTCTTGTTAACCTGTGAGAGCAGCCTAATGGATAGTGTGTCTGCCATACAATATGGTAAAGATAGATCCAGGTATAAAGTTGACTATATTTTTTATTAAAATATCTTTTTATATGGTCAGTTTCAAGCTGATGACTGCATTTGCAACACCTAATTGCCATCACTATCCACAAATATTTTGCATTTTATGAAAATATCAAATCAAGTCCCTTATGTCAGTTGAAGCAGCAGGTAGTATTATGTAGTATAAAATCCCATTTTATGAAATTTCATAGAAATACAGATCTAAGTTAGAACTCTCCATTCTTTTTTGAACTTTATAGTCTCTATATGGTTGAGCTTTATTCATTCTTTTCATTGTAAGTCTCAACATATTACTGTTGCATCAGGGAACTAGGCAGCCCCATTGTGGCTAATTTAACACCTGTAATTGCCATGGCTACCAACCAAACACTTGCTGCCTTTATAAGGCAAGTATCTATTTTGTGTTTTAAAACAGTGTGAGTGCAGTTCCAGGGGCTGTAGCTTTTATTAAAAATTCTCTTAAGTTTATTCATCAACGCCATCAGGGATCACTATGAGCACACTATTGCTCATACTTTTTTAATGCCTGGAGAGTATTACCTTAGTCAGCTAACACTGACCTTCTTTGTACTACATCTTGTAGATCCTCATGTAATAACGTCTAAATTGGATTTGCTTTTTTTTTTTTTTTTTTGGGGCTGTTTACAGGAGTACAGAAGAAAAAAAAACTAGCAGTATTTGAAGATTTGGTTAGAACAGGGATTAGGGAGAACTGCGTCAAATTTAGTTCTGTCCTTCATTCCATTTTCCTCAACACAGAGCTTCATCAGACACCATTTCAGTAAATCTAACAAGGATGTGAAGTTCATCTTTCTTATGAGCAGCTACATTTTCTGCTGCTTAAATATATTGCTAATGCAGCTTTAGACCTTCTCAAGGTAAAGAACCTTGTCTGCATCAGACATTAAATGTCACAATATCTATAGTCTGCATCCTAACAAAGAATGACTCACAGATTTTAGCTTATAAACCAAAATTAAAGCACAGCAATTCAAATAGAAGATTACAATTCTTCAAACTCAAAGGACAGATCCCACAAAAACAGTGGTTCTAGTGCCCAAAGCTATCATTTATATCTAAGCAATGTGAGTGTGACACCCCATGAATGATGCCTGAGATAAGAGACAACCCACTCTACAGGGACTGAGTTGGGACCCACCAGCTGTGAGACCTGGCATAGGTCAACCAGTGGACCAAATTCTGGATTCCATTTAGATTTCACTACTAGAGTTCATTACTGCAGAGCCAAGAAAAATGGTGAGAAGGTGTGAAGAATGACAGAAAGTGTAGAAATGTGGGGAAAAAAAACACAGACCTTGGCTCTTGATGGTGGACTCTTCCAGGAGATACCCGGAATGCCCTACAGCACCTTGTCCAGGGCAGGAGAGAGCATGTAACTTCATATAACAACATGTACCAAGCACCTTAAGCTTCCCAGTGGCAACGGGCAAAATGGTAGAAGCCTGACTTGGGCTTACACAGGCTGAGAAAGCAGGGCCTTGGATCTGAGGCTTAAACTCATAGCTACTTGCCAGTAGTCCTCTGTCTGACAGGCAACTATACCAGGTGACTTTGGTGATGTGGTTCTGACATCAATTTTGTATGAAAAATGTACAGATTTTGAAAATCACTGGGAGACGTTGTGACACAGCCAGATCCGTTCACTTCACCCTCCTAATTTAGCGGGAACTGGTCAGAAAGGTCCCGTGGAAAATATACAACACTTGCAGACTGAAAAAAAAAATTAAAAGAGCTTGGAATTCATTGAAAGGAGAAATAAGAATGTCAGAATGCAACTACAACAAGCTCTTTGATCATGAATCCAGTAGGAATGCTACTTATCCTCATACTTGTAATGAGATTGTGGGATTTCCTTTTCAGCAAGCCACTTCAAAAGTAGAGGAAGATGTTAATATTACAAATTTGGCACTGCTAATTAAGATGAAGAAGACTTCCTTACATGTGCTGTACATCAGTTTGCAATCGCTAGTAGAAATCAAAGAAAAGGGAGATGCTTTTTACAGGACACATCTCATGCTGCTGTTAAACTCAGCAATATAAATCTACGTGTTATTCCACTGGCTTCAGTTACATTCTACAGATTTTCTCTATTAAAAATAAAACTAAACAGAAGTCTAAATTCCCCTTTTATTTATATACACATCATGTAGGTTATACGGCAAATTCACTGAAGCTAGTGTATGCAGACAAAAACAAGCATTATTCACCTAGGATGTGTTCAGGTCCTTGCTATCAGAACAGCACTGGATCTGCAATCACTTGCATTATGTCAGCACTATGTAATACACAGGGTAATTCCATTCATTCCTGATTTGCGCATGCAAAAAATTACAGATTCAGATCCTAAAAATTCCTTTATTTGGATTCGTTCTGAATACATCTGTTGAGCAGATCACTTCTTTCTACACTTCCTCTCCTTTTTTTTTTTTCCTTTTTTTTCTTTCTTCCCCCTTTTATTTAGATTCTTTCTTCCCTGCTCTAACCGTCCTTCTGTCTTCTTTTTTACTGGGTACCAGCTACCTGTCTGACTCAAGACATTTGCAGTAACTTTCTTGAAAAATCAGTTTCTTTCTTTCAAAAAAATTTCTACTGCCGAAGTTTCCTTTTCATTTTTATAAAAACCCAAACCAATGCCCACCAAAAACCTGAAAGACTTTTGCTGTGGAGATTAAGAAAAGTTAGTTGTGCTGAAAGCCAATGTATTTGCATTGTTCTCAAAGACAACCTGAAAGATGGCGACGGTAGAGTTTATGTTACAGGAAGTTTTAAGGTTCTATTTCTGCCTTTTCTGTTACACGCGGTAGACACTCATTCCTTCAGATCTGTGTACATCAAAGCTATAATTCAGAACGGAATAGTTTAAACATAGAACTATAAAGCTTTTTTGTTGTTTTGTTTTTTGGGTTTTTTTGTTTTAAATCTACTTCCACAATGACAGCAGGCGATGCCCACGAACACACAGCCTTCCTCCACCAGCCCCTGGGAGCTGGCAGTCAGGATTCGCTCTGAAGGCAGTGCAGAGCAGCAGCAGCCGGCAGGGGTCACGGTGACACCAGGACATCGCTGCAGCCCAGCTTTGGTCAAGCTGGGGCTAAAGCAACGTCATCAGCTGGCACATTTCTGGGGCGGTATGTCCCCATGTCCAAAATTTTATCCTGAAATTAGCGATAAAGCAAGTCTCGAAACGTTTGATAACAGGCTACGTGTTTTAGCTTCTTTTAATTCAGCTCGTACACCGCTTGCTTTGTTTCAGATCAAATGCCTCACTGAACTTGAAAATAATAAAGAAGCACAGCTAGCCAAACAGCCTGAGATCACAACCCTACAATAACAACCCAGGACACTCACACAATAGAAAAGAAAAGCTCCTGCAGCAGCAAGGAAACAGCCTTCAGCCTCGAGCTTCCAGGGGGGTTAAAACAACAGCGAGTTAAACGTGCAGCTTTGCAGAATGGGAAAACATCTCAGCCTTCTGTTCTCTGAGTGAGAAGCTGCAGAATGAGAGATTGTGTGCTGTAACAGAGCTGCACGTTCAACCCGCAGCTGCTTTGCATGTGAAGACAAGATTTTTTAATGCTACTTTGGGATGAGCATCTGAAATTAGTAAGAACGTTCATGCACACACACCGAAACCCAGGAAAGTCCCTGAGACTGAAAAAAATGAATCAATGTGTATTTAAGCTCTTTCCTGAATCAGGGCCAGTGTCTGTGGTAATAATTAGAGCATGCTAATAATCAGGATGTTCTAATTCATATCTTGAATATCTTGAATATCTTGGTTGTCTTTTTCCTGTAAAGAAAATACACGCATATACGTGTAGCTCCACAGGTATTTTTTATCTATCACATTATTGGCTTAAAGAAGGATCTCCTTTTCGAACAAATTTTTAAATCAAAATAATAAACACAGTAGTGTAATTCTTGTGATGATACAAGGCAGCAAACTGAAAAAAAAAACAACAAAAAACAAAACAACAAACTGTGCAATCAAAAGTAACGACACCAAAAAAAAGGTTTTTCTACTTTTCTGACCAGCCCTAGAATTGCTAGCAGTTGGAAAAAGCATTTAATTGCAAGTTTTACCACAGTTTAGACCACTTACAAATTCCTTCCTGCTAAGAACTGTACATTTAGTTGCACTTATAGTTGCACTATACTGAACTTTTCCACATTCAACCTTTTTTCCTGCTCTCATCTACAATAATTACACCCTCTGAATGCAACTGCGCTCACTATACAGCTTGTTGTGCAGGATGAAGCAATATCATATCTACCTAAAATACAGTTAGAACTTTTTTTTTCTGACTCACCTAGAAACCCAGCCATGTAATCGTTGTAGAACTATTTGCTTTGATGCTGGAAATAATCTGAAGGTCATATTTTGTTATGAAGATATCTGTGTTTGTGAGTGCTTGTAAAATGGCGACAATTCTGAAATATATCTGTCTATCCCCAAGAGTGACAGTTGTGATCTATGACTGAGCCAGACAGTAAGAGAGACTGTATGGAACTTTACAACATGCAGAAGACTGGAGAACATTCACAGGATAACATTTCTATTAATATAGCAATTTTCATTTTAAAGACAAAGCATGCTGGAATTGGGCATAAATTCAAAGCTAATGACACCAGGTAGATTAAATTCTGAGGGTGACATCACTTATAAAAGTTATATCTGATTCACTGTAATATCTGCAAATTCAAATTTCCTCAGCAGCCATTCCTCAGATGACCTGTTTGTACACAAGCATGTAGACATTCATATAGTACTTTCATATATAATTATGGGAGTGAAGTCAGGGAATGACTTCTTGTGAATTTCCAGAACATGACTTGAGGTTTCTTGACCCATGCAGAAAATGTGACCATCTCCAGACAAAACTTTGAAACATAGCTTTTCTCCAACTCTCTACTATCACTGGAGCGCTGCTATAAATCTTTGATTGCTAAGATCAGTGGGGAGGAACCAAGTTCAAGGCTATGTTTTTCCAGAAGGGGAAGTCAGCATAGTGGAGTTGTGCTGATTAATACTAGCACGTGGTTTGGCTCAAGTACGTTCCTAATCAGGCTGGGTTTTTGTTGTTGTTGGTGGGGTTTTTTTTGTTGGTTTTATATATATATATATATATATATTCAGCCTTAGCCTTTTTCCATCAAAAGCATGGGACATGACCAGAATACTTTTAGAAAGATGTGTTTCATGAGAAGTTTCAAAACTTTACTGGGAATCATTGTTTGTGTAACAAATTGCTCAAAATTGGGGAACTTTTCAAATAAAATTAAGTAGTTTGTATTTTGGAGGATTGCAGCCAGAAATTTGTGACAGAGCAAGATTTTGACACGGCTTCTGTGCACAGGGTTTGTAACAGGGTTCAGAGGTGGCTAAATGGTTGAAGAACAAAGTTTGTTTTTCTTACTTTAACTGCTTGATCATAGCAGTGCAATCAGGATAGAGCATGTTCTACCTACTGCCTGCTGCCATATTCCTACATTTCCAAACATGATACAAAACACATCAGTCTACTAGCAAAAATTGAGAGATTTTTCTTATGCTAGAGAACTCAGTTGGCTCTTCTCCATGGTGCTGTGCGTCCAAATCCTTTGCACATTCCCTCTCAGATCTCAGTTCCCTTAACCCTTTCTTCCACATCAAGCAATGCTCTTATTCCTTACTATATTCCCCTGCCTTACACTTGACATGAGGTGGTGAGGAAAGAGAAGCTACCAATGCATCTCTCAAGCTTTCCGATATTAAAATACAAGTAAAATCTAGTCAAGCTCTGAAAAATGGAAAATGTCATCCAAACAAAGTGACCTTCCCTTTGTAGCTGCCCTGGGCTTTATCCAGACAGCTTGGACTTGGAAGAGGAAGAAGACACTAGTGCCAGAAGAGCCCATTGGTAGGGCTGAGGCATGAGTTCTCACCAAAGAGGACACTTCAAGATGTAGTGGTAACTTTTTTTTTTTTTTTTTTTTTTTTTGCATTAAAAACACTGCTCAGAGTCCAAAGGAGGAGAACTGCACTTCTACAAAGAACTAGAAAATGACCAAGAGCTAAACTATGTGGATCAAAGGCAAACAGTACGTATGTGAGTGTGGTTGCTCAGACCAAGAACAGCAATGCTGTGCCACTACTGGAGCATGAAGCAACTCCAGAGGGACTGTCAGTGCAGCAGGCTGGGAGGTTCTGCCAGGCAACCAGATGTTGTTGCTGGGGAAACGTGTCCAGTACAGCTCAGCATCTGGGACCCATGATTATCACTGACACGGTGGAGAGCTCTGGGACACAGTGGACAAAAGGTTTTGTGAGCTGTACTCCACCCTTATTCTCAATTAACTGAGAAACTTTCTTGGAAAGTTGGGGTGCTAAAAAGAGCAAGTCTTAAAACGTGACTGAAAAATAACTTTTACAAAAACATGTGTCTCTTATTAAGACTTTTTATTCTTATTTCTTATGAGACCAGTGTTTGAGAGCTGGGAAATATATACTGAAATTAAACCACTCACTAATGCTTATATTGTATTTATATTACGATGTATACGTGTGTGTGTGTGGAGGTGGGGGTAGAGGGTTCCCATAGGTGATAAGTTTGTGCCCAAACCTGTTCCCAGTAAAATTCAGACTAAACTCCCATTAACACTAACAGGAGGAGAGCCTGACCTGATGTGGGTCAGTAAGGCTTCCCCTGAGCTCAGCAGGTCCTGAGTCAAGTCCAAACGATGACTGGGTTGACAGAAGCTCATTCAAATACACTTTGCATGAAGATGGTGATAAATCATTTGCTATATTAAGTGAACCTCAAGGAAACTTGTGTATTTCTGTGATTATTTTTGCCTGAGTGAAATCAGAGGCACTGTGTAAATTTGGAGTGGAGTTTGTTAGTTTTCTTTTTTTCTTTTCTTTTTTTTTCCTTTTCAGTTTATGTTTTACACATTAAAGTCAGATGCTTTCAAAAATGATGGCTTATTTTTGTTGTTTTTTGGGGGGGAAAGACCTGATTTTGAAAGCATTTTGTATTAGCTGTTCCTACTGAATCCACCTGCAAGGAGGAGCACTCTATAGCTCTAAGAGGCTCCTAGTCTCAAACTGAACAAAATTGGAGGCACTTACATGTTCCTATTAAAAAACAAAAACAGCAAAACAACAAAACAACAACCCAAGCCAAACCCAACAAAAGTACATATAAGGAAAACAGCGGCCTGATTAAACAAAGTTCACAACCACATCTGAAGACTCAGTTATGGCCCCATTCAAGCATGTGCTTCAGTACATGCTGACGCGTGTTGCTGGGAATTGGATGTGCTAAGGCCAAATATGTGTGACAGGGCTTTGGTGAAGGACACCCAGGTGGAGCACCCAGAATTCTCCAAGGTGAGGATGGTACTATGCCTAGATTCCCCACCTCAGCCCCTGAATGATACCACAAATGCCACTGAATCTGCAAAAGCACTTACTGTTGTGGTGTTTTTTTTCTTCATCTTGATACAAGAAGCCCAAGCAAACTATATCAGAAAGCCCTCTTCTATGATTTGCACTTTGAATAGCCACTCACAGCAGCGCTGAGTGGATGGAAAACGTTGTTCACAGCATCAGGAGTGAATTCTGCTGTCCTGGCATTTCTAATGCTTTCATACAGGGGGAAATTAGGGCACAGAGTACAACAGTTCATATCAACAGTGGCAAGCACAGATTGGCTGGGAAGGCAGGAAGGGGCAGGAAGAAAACAAGAGCCTGTGGTCAGAGCCTCTCTCCTGATCAGATGGAGCCAGCCAGAGCAAAGCTTGTTCAGTGTGATGCAGCTGCCTGCCCACTCCCTGTCACAAAGGGAAAAGAGAGCTTCCAAGTATAACTACAAGGAGCTCCACAGCACAGCAGTTGAGCAGCAAGTTTTCTATCCTGAAACATTACACAAGACAGACTGCATTAATAGAGGCAACCTGGGTATTTATTATCTGAAAGCTGATAGAAGATTGGACATAAGCCTTCAGTATTGTTTCAGAGCGTTACGAGTGCGCAGTAAAGGCAGTACTTAGTTATATTTATATTTAATAGGAAACAGGAACATAGCACTAAGATACTGACTAAGGTATTTGCCATGGATATCTACAGAGGCAATAGCTCATGTCATGGACATGACAGTCAGAAATGAGGTCCCTGGGTTTTTCAGCCTAGAGCAGAGGAGGCTGAGGAGGGGCCTCGTGGGGGCTGCAGCTCCTTGCAGGGAGCAGAGGTGACACCAACAGGGCCTGAGGGAATGGCATGGAGCTGCACCAGGGGAGAGTCAGGCTGGGGACTAGGAAAAGGTTCTGCACCAGAGGGAAGTGGTCTTGGAACAGACTACCCAGGGCTGTGGGCACGGGCCCAAGTGCTGGAGTTTAGGGAGCATTTGGACAGTGCTCTGTGACATAGGGTTTGAATTTTGGGTAGTGCTGCATGGAGCCTGGAGTTGGAATAATGATCCTTATGAGTCCCTTCCAGCTTTGGATATTCTACAGTTCTTTTCTACTAAGGTTCCCTTCTGAAATGAGAAAGTGCTAGAGGCTACCATACAGGATGCATATTTCATGTGTAAACTCCTGAGTACATTTAAGATCTCGAATGCATCTTCCTTTTTAGCTGCAACTAGAGAAGCCTGCACTACAGTAATAGCCATAAAAGTTGACTTCCTTATTTAAACATTTTTTTTCAAACTGGCACACTGATAAGTCTCTGCCTCATATACTTCAGATAGCAGAATGCTTTATATAGTGGTTCTTCCAGATTTTATGATTGCATTTCCAGACTATCCAAAATTACTTTTCCAATTCATGAGTTTCAAGGCAAGCTTAAATGTGAAGAAAGAGGAATTTAAAATGGTGCTTTTCATAAACACTGGAATATTTTAGTTATAAAAAAAGACCAGAAGTGATTTCTTCTAAGTTGTACCTCCAGATCTTGATGCATTGCCCTTCAGTTGGTTTCTATACAATGTTTAATAAGATTTCAAATGATCAGAATCTGAATTAAGAGCAGCTTCAAAGTATGACATGTAATAGACTTTATAATGCATGCTAGCCTATTTTTTAATTTTTATTTTTTATTTTTTCATCTGTCCCAGATCTGCTTTGGCCTTCATCATCGTTCCTGGAAGTCATACTGGGCAAGGTTCATTTGGCTCACTTCATTGCCATATATTGTACAAGCAGACGCCACACTTACAAGTTAGCCATGTATAACCAGAACTCATAATAGCCTCCAACTTTCAACACACTAATCTTGACACAGGAAGCTAACGGAGATGAACTTTATGTGCAGTCAAGCAAAGGGAACTGAACAGAAACACACAGGAACAGCTTTGGTACATTCCAGTTTATGCACACACCAATAAGAGATAAAAAACACACTTTTAATGATGGAGTCCTGATTTGGGGATCTTCTTTGACAGGGATAGAAGGTAGTATAGGTACATTGCTTTGGGGGAAAAAGAGAAGCAACACTCAAGTCCAATTCTGCTGAATGGAATGAAGAGTCCAATTACTGGAATCTGCTATTCAGAAATGACATCTTAGTATGATCTCCTGATAGCTGAATTCCAAAACAAACCTATATTTTCACTTACTCTCACTCAGAGGGAACCCTGAGCATATGCATCATCAGTGGAGCAGCTGGTCTTAATGTATACCTGTACCCTCTATTGAATGAGAACATGACTGAGGACTGTTTTAGTCCTAAGACAAAGAAATAGTGCTTTTTTTCATAGAATCGTAGAATGGCTTGGGTTAGAAAGGACCTCAAGGATCATCATGCTGCAACTCCCCTTCTGCAGGCAGCGCTGCCAACCCACATATCTAATACTAGACCAGGCTGCCCAGGGCCTCAACTAATCTGGCCTTGAACACCTCCAGGGATGGGGCCCTGGAGCCTTAAGTTCAGCCCATCAGAAATCCTTTTTGTTGACCTAACCATGCTTCCACTGAAGTTGATGGAAATCTTTTGTGGACTTTAAGAGTCATCAGAATGAAGCTGAGCACAAGTTTAGTTTCTGAAAATCCCGTTCATTATGGCCACATTTCACAAAAAGGATTTTGCTCTTTCAGCAGAGGCATCTGTTACAGAGCTTAGGGAATCCAACACAAGCTGAAACACATTTATTTTATTTACGTTGCATCTACTACAAAACATCTGGGCTTAATGTAAGAGCACATCATAGCAGACTAAAACACTGCAATCACAAAATGGCCCCTAATCTAACCTAGCACCTTCTCCACGCGTAATCGATTTGGCCTGAAAAACAACAAAACAAGCTACACAGCTTAGGGAAACGAATGCAAGTGTCCTGTGTTGCATTTGTCAAGCTGAAACTTTTCATGGCTGTGAAACTTTACAGTCAAAAAGCAATGCTATATGACCAGCCACAATGTCTTTGTGCAAAACAGGAGCCCTAGCAGTTCACTTTCTGGTTCTTGTAGGAAACATAATTATTTGTGGTAGAAGTAGGTATTCTAAGACAGGAGGTGAATATTCTCACTGTTAAAAAATATTTACATTTGCCTTGTGTTGGAGCTGCAAAACAAAGAAAATTTTGCATTAATGACTCCAGAGAGCCCAATGTTTCCTCTTTTTCCTTTTCTTTCTTTTTTTCAGTACATCACCTTTATGGCACTTACTGCTGACCAGACTGAAAAATAAATCACCAGAAAAACAACACCTAATGTGCCAGGCAGCACTATAAGGTCTTTTTGAAGCACATACAAACTCTTTTCACCCACTCCTCTTAAATGTTCACATTTAAAAGGAAAAAAAAATAAAAATAAGAAATACTTTTCCCCTTTACTTCTCATTTAAAAATTGCTGTTTCCAAGGTTTTTTGGAGAGAAATTAATTTTACTGCAAGTTTTCTCTGAGAGAAATAGAATGCTTGACTCATATTCCACAGATGGTAAACTGTGATCATTAATATTGTTTAGAAAATTAGACTGCTGTTAATTGTTAGCGTGCTTCTACAATCTTAACCTAATGACGTCCCTTTATTAGTGCTGACCAAATTAAGTAAAAAAGTAAAAAAAAAAAATTCTCTCGTACTTTGTTAAGCTGATGTGTGTTAAGCTAATTATTATTTTTATTATTAACATTGTGGTGAACAAAAAAAAAAAACACATTTTAAAAATAAATAGAATAAAAAAGAAAACTGAAATTTACACACAGGTTCAGGTCAAGCACGTTTGCCTTACTGGTAGCTGGATTCCCCTGATCTCAAGTTGATTTCAAGACTGTATTTTGCAGAACTAGAATCTTTGATGATAAGACCCACATTTTCACTTACTTCTATTCCCTTATAAATGGCTAGAATTTGATTAAAGCATGTTTGAGGTCTCTCAGTTTTTTTCCAAGTGGCTCTTTGTTTTCATTAAACATTCTTTATGGGAATGCCAAACTTGAAACTATAGCCCAAATCAGCTGGAGCAGGCAGCTTTCCAGAATTTTTTTGGGCCCAGATCTACAAAGTCCTGAGCACTGCAACTCACTTTCTGAGGGCTTCCTGAACCAGATGGTGGGGTACCAAGGACTGAACTCAGCATCAAGTCTAAACGTGCTATATCTGGTACAGCAGTGAAGCCAAAGGCTGTCTTTAAACCCTAAGAAGTGAAAATGTCTTTCAGGAAGCTACAGGGCTATTTTGGGCAAAAGGATGAGGAAGTCCTGTAACACCAGCCTATTTTACAAAACCCCATTAGATTGTCCAACCTTTTTGGCTTCTAAAAACAAACGCACAAGAAAAGAGTCTCAGTTACCTTCAGATGTATATGAGTAACACAAGCACCAAGTCTGAGCACGTGCTTTTGAGGGTAATATTTATGAACATATAACCAGGCTAACTTGCTGGCAGATTTGTGTGCTAGATGCAATTTAACCTTTTGTTACAAGGTAAAGATGGGCATCTCAAAGCTTGGAAAAAGTAACTATTCTGCTAACATTCTCTCAAGTGGCTTTCTGGATAATGCAAAGAAACCTCAGATCTGTAACACTCCTAATTTTCTGTTATGAGACATATGTTCATTGCAACCTATATATCAATTATGTGGCAGTTATGTTTTGACAGAATTCCAAAAAAAGGAGATTGCTATTTCTAAATTAATGTTAATAGAGTGAAATTGCTGTAGGGTTTCTTGAAACTTTAATATATTTCTGAATTGAGATCTTAATGACATTCTTGCAATGCCAGGAAAAAAAAAAAAAGGAAGAAAGGAAGAAAATATAGATAAACATGAAAACACTGATTGCTTTGTCATTTCAACTCAGAAGACTTTAAAATAGATTGTTATTACTTAAATATTAGGAAAATATTAATAAAATATTTAATATTGAATAAACTATGGCAGGAACTTAATGTAAATCTGACACAAATTACACTGCCTGGCTGGAAATGGATGGAGATTAATTGTTGTTTTACATTAACTCCTGTTCATTTTTTCCTCCAGATTTCTACAAAGACCTGCTGATATGACACAGCATAAAGAAATCAGGTAATAAAGAAATATCAATTTTCCAGTAAAACTTTAATGTAGAAAGAACTTGTGCTAGATTCTGGAATTATATTAAGACTGCTAAATAGAACACGGCCAGGGAATATTCCTGGCCTTGAGATCAAGCAGTCCAGTCTGGCTATAGGATCATTGCACTTGGCCTTGGTTTTTCTCACCATCCCCTCTTCATCCTTTATGTTGCTCTACGGTGATCCTACGACATAGCTACAATTTTGGTAGGCCTTTATTATTATTATTATTTCCAATTCAATATGCCTGAAATAACACATGGGTCCACTAGAATAGTATTTTCATTACATGAGTTTGATGCCTGTGTTACATGAAGATGCAGAGATGTTGGAAGGTGCAAAGCCTACTGGACCTTGGAAGTCTATGCAGGAAAGAAGGATTTAAGGTCACTTCAGTCTCATCTATAACCCTTGGGAGTGGTTTCTGTTCTCTGTCTTCAATGTGTGAGGTGTAGGCACTGTCTTAGAGAGCATCACTTGGCAGTGCCAGAACAAAACTAGAGAACATACCCAAAATTAAGCAGCGCAGAAACTGCTTATCAAAAATACTTCTTATCACAGTTTAATTCAGCAGCACATATACTTTTCCAGATCCTAAGGAACCCCAAGTTGTGATAAAGGTCAAAATACTTTTTTATACCATGCAAACATGCCTTTGTGATTGTGTAACTATTATGGTCCATTGCCAAGGGGGACACGACAAAGTACGCGTGGAGGCCATGTGTTCAGGGGCAAGGAGATGGGAAGGAGATGCCGTGCATTATGCTCTTGGCTCTGCCTGTCCCGTAACTATCTGATCCAGTTTCTGCAACAATTTCCCCACCTGCTACAATGCTTTCTAAGGAGAAGAGGTTGGGACTGTAAGTAGTCTCCTATGAAGCATTCATAGGAAAACCTGTTATTTGACTGCGCTACTTAAACTGGGTCACCTTGGTTAATGGTTTTGAAGGGTATTTAAACACAGCCTCGATCAAAAGCAGAAGATTCAGAATAAGTTCCTTCAAAATTAGGACTTGTGCCCAACTAAACTCATTCCAAATTCAGATATGAGTTCTAAAACAAGTCTTTTTTTCCCCCACTTTAACTGAGGTTGCTATGAGTCATACTACTGCAAGCACAAGAATTTCACATAAAATTTCTGTATGTGCAGTTAAATCCACTGTTATTCCTTAAAATTAAGGGTAATTCCTCACAATGAATAACACCTACTAGGAATTAAAAAGGTAGATGCATATTAAAACCAGTCAGAGGTGAATTATACTTTCTACCAATAAAGTATTGTGTTAGGAGTCCTTTATTCTATTGACTACGTAGCTTTGCAACTTTAAAAAGCTGTTAAAGGTACATCTGTACATCCTTTACAAGTATGATTTTTTTTTCTTTTGGAAATACATTTTACTCCAGTTGCATACAAAAGTTTGGAGAATGTTTCTTTTGAGATGCATTGGAGAAGGCTGAGGTAGGGTTCAGTAGTTTTATCACCCACAAACTCACATGGCGTGAAAAGAGATACACTTTTTTTCCCCCCAAAAGTGGAGTTGGGTAGCACCTACTCCCTGCCTTTGGCTGGGGCTGTTGTCTGTCTGGAGTAGCTCAACCCTCAAATTTTCTGCAACTCCAAACGCTGAGTTTACTGAGCTTTTCCCATAGAACTAACACCCATGCAGGCTCTGTAAATTGTGCAAAAGACAACTTTTAGGGTCTTTCACTACAAGACAGCCCACTAGGGCTATTACAGACATACCTCTCCACTTCTGATTGCCAAGCAGGTAGAAGGAGGATCATGAACCTGCCCTTGATTTGCCCCGTGGTGCTTTCTAGAGGCTCAGGAGGTGGGCCTCCATATTGCCTCCTTCCCAACTACCAAGTGGTGCAACAACCCCTCCCTCCAGCACTTTTACACAGACAGGTCAGGGGCTTTCTTTAAAGATACAATTGCTGAAGCTCTTTTCCACCACTCAAGAGCATAACACAATGTCTGACTCGTTACATAGCAAAAACATTCATTTTGCTTGTAAGTAGTATGACCAGCTCTGAGAGTATTATAACTAAATGGTCTCATCGTTCAGTGGTAAAATGATTTATCAGGGCTGCATTTTTAAAATATCTTTTTTTTTTTTTTTTAAATATAAGACAACAATGAAAAAAGTTATAGCAGTTCAAATTTCTTGCCTTTCAGCTTTGGGAACCATTCTCATCCTTGTGCTATGAACGGCCAAACACAAGAAGAGTAGATTTCAGTTACATAAATAACTAACTCTTGTTGTTTTATACCTTTATCTGCTCTGTTTTTATGCTTTCACTGTCCCTTTTCATGTTAAAAATAAACCAGGTCTCAGAAAATTTTGGAAAGATCAAGGGTTGTTCACATACAGAATTCTTGTGGTAGAACAAGTACTGAAAATATGGTGGAAAAATTATGGAAGTGTTGATTTAAGGCAGCAAGAAAAGAATTTAATCTCAGAGCTGTGTGTCATGGGACAGCTGTTCCAAAATCTGTCCCACTTTAACATCATATTTTACTTTGAAATAACATCCATATTTGATTAACTCCAATTTCTCATTTACATCTTCCTTGTCTTAAGGTCCACAGAGCATCACAAAATATTCCTTTATCAACAGGATGATTTATGGTACTGTAATGCTGTCAGTATGCCTTTAGTAGCATACTTTTTCAATTCTTAGACAAGAGATAACATTTAAAATATATATTGTGCTGTTATTAAAACCTCCCACTTCACCAGACAAAAAGAGTTGTGAAAACTGACAGAGAATTCGTGTCTATGAGTACGAATTCTTATAATGGCATTTAAAACAACAATGGTTCCACTAACTTCTGTAGAACTTTCTGCGTGTTTCTGCATAACTAAAATTCTGATCAATAGAGCCAGACCTTTATTATGTGCTTTCACCAACATTTTTTAGTAACCAAGGCCATTATTTTTAGGCACTTTGTTAAACGATGCATGTCAGCATGCATGCTTCATGTATGAAAGCACTGCACACAGAAGAACATACTGCTGTTCAACTTTCTTTAATTTCTAAGTTTTACTGGGGTTCCTGCTTCAGCCTGTTACTAAATTTACAACAATGATAATAAAATCTTTTAAAACTCCCCAGATACATCTCAGAGGAAACTTTTTTCTTTTCTTTTTTTTTTTTTTTTTTTACTGGTAAACATTTGAATGTAATCTTTTTTTTTTTTCTTTTTCTTTTTTTTTTTTTTTTGAGAGCACTTCAAAAGAAATAAAACATATGTTGTGGCTGGCCTTTGTTATCCAGTTAATGAAGAAACTATTCATTGTTTGGACAGGCCATTGAGTAAAAAGTAGCTGAATTTTTGGGGAGAGATCAAGTGTTTAATACAGCATATGATCCCTATTGGCTATGATTTGTTGGAAACGCAGAGAATCCAAAATAATTTCAAAGTAAGTAGACTAGAAAGCTCATGGAGATTGTCAAAAGGGATTTTTAAGAAGAGTGCATAGCTACTGTTGCTCCCAAACATGACACAAAAAAGCTTGGCTACTTAATGCACATCAAATACTGAAAGCAAAAATATTCCTTATGGATGAAAGTAGAAGGAATTCTGTAAAAGGAAGACTTAGAGACTATGGCACTGAGAAATCCCATACAGGTCACAGCTTTATTGTTAGTTTTCACAGAACTGTATTTTAATTAAGACAAAGTTCAACTGAGTACTCAGAAAAACAAAATTATTGTATTTAATATGCGCACTGTGGATTTAATATAACAGAAGGGCAAAGACAGGGAGCATCGGTGCCAGGCTGGATGCACATTACCTGGGTATATGGCCACAGGAGCTTAGTTTCACATGTGGGGACATGTTGAGCACCTCCACCAGTTTCACTTCAAAGAGCTCATTGGGTCTGGCCAATGCTAAAGGTCACCTACCCTCAAATCTCCCTTCATAAACCTCCACTTGCCCTTCTGGTTGCATATTCCTCCCAGGTTCTGGCCTTGGTTCACCTTCTTTGCTTGGAGAAGAGGTAGATAAGGTGGTGTCTCCCTCAGTTTTGGGTTAAGTGGAGGTTCTGGCTACATCTCTGGTCTGAAATTGACATTTTTACTACTCCTTAGGCTTCAGCCATTCAGTGCAGATGCTCAGCACCCTCCTGAGCCAGAAGCAGGGGTCCTCAGCCCCCTCAGTGAACACCACCACGATCGTGGAGATAAGGAGACCATGAAAAGTGAACCTGAACAATTCTCCAAAATGGCATTTGTACTTTGAAACCAACAAACTCGTGTGTTCAAAACCACAGGTAGATATACTAAGTCTAGCTGACAAAAGCCTCAAAATGAGACCTGCTTAAACATAGGTAATATCATTGCCAAAGTTAGGGATGACAGGAAGCAAGTGAGAAAGTCAAAGACGTGCACAACATTTACCCTCTCTCTGAAATTTGGGAGGGTTGGTGCCCTTGTTCATAATGAAAGGAGAAATGCTCCCAACCAACAATAACCACCAGAGAACATGGAATTACCCAGGCAGAGTCTCTACAAAAAAAAAGATTAACAGATCTGTGCTACAGAGGTAAATTTGAACCAGCTTTTTGGGATATCAAGTTTACAGATGAATGCAGAAATTACTCTGACACGAGGCAAATCAAGCACAAACTTAAAAAAACAACAACAACAACAAAAAAAACGACAGCCTACGTATATGAAGCACTGAGAAAATTATCAGCAATAAGTAATTCCACAAAGCATAAGAACAGCAATTTCAAACAGACTAGACTAGCTGATCTACTACAGTTAGATTCACCGCTAGTAGTCAATATGTCACAGCTCTTTCCACATGACAGCATTCTGTATTTGGTTAAAACTATAATTGTTGTCAGATGAGGAGACCTATAGAGAGGAGCAGTGAAACTATGAAAATTGCAGAATGCTTTAAAGAGATAACAAACAAATCAGCATCATAAAAAGTGATTGATTTAGACAAAAAGATTAACACCCCTATCCATGAACCACTGTATCTCCAAAGCAAATAAAGAAATTGAAGATTTAGTAAAACAAGTAACTGGAGAAAATTGCACTTGTTGACCAAGTTAATGTACACAATCAAAAATAATTGATATGATCAACATTTAGATGAAGATTACATTTATCAGTTAAATAAATGTAGTTCAGACTCCATTATCAAACTAGGACACGGTCTTTCATTGTGATACAGATGGCAAAGCCAAACAAGAGCAAAGAAGACAAAGTGTGAATGAATGCAACAGAAGTTGTAATGTGATTTGATAAAGTTACATCGGAAGCCTCAGAGAAATAGTATACTAATGTTCATGTGCTGGACAACTTGGTTTATATGCAAGTACAAGCAAAGATTTTGTCCAGGACTGCAAAAAGGAATCAAATGTATGTTTGGAAGACAACTGATCTCTTATAATCTCCAAATACCCCACCCAGAAAGAAGAATCTAACAAGAACATTGGCAGACCCTAACTCTGGCCTGTGTAAGAAGTCAGAGTGGGTGAAATTCTTTTAGAAATATGGAAGGAATTTTAATGTCATGCAGGGTAACAACTGCATTTGCCACAATAAATTATGTTTGCTCATCACAACTCTATCTTAAGAACTAAACTACAGATTTTCAATTTGAATATTATTTCCATGTTAATACAAGGATGTGAAGGCTGGAAACACATCAGAGAAAAACAGATGTCTGTATGATTCTTGAAGAAAATAGTTAGGACTGTAATAGAACAAACCTCTAGCAGGCAAATGTCAGGACAGATTTGAGAGCTTCGCAGCTAGAAGTTATCCAAAAAAGCACGAGGAAACTACTAGGATACGTGCTAAGAATGAAGATAGAGCATCTGATGTGAGAAGGTTATTTAGAGGAGAGGGATAAAACACTGTAAAACACAGGGAAAATGCCATTCACCAAGAACTGCAGCTCCCAACTTTCTCCAGCCATTTACCTGCAGCTCTTGCCATGGCTGTTTTTATGCCCATATCTTGCGTGGTCAAATTTCAGCTAGTGTGGGCAGTGTGAAAGTGAATCTCCCTCTCTTCCTCAGGGGGAAGGCATATGGATGACTAATAAGCAAAACAACTGTATGGCTCATTAGCAGCATCCCCTCGCAGTGCGCCACTTCACTTGCATTCAAATCATCACTGGCTAAAGAGAGGGTATGACAAAGCTAAGACAATTATGGTAATCTGACCATTCTTGCCAGCTATTCACAGAATTAAAGAATCACAGAATGGTTGGAAGGGACCTTGAGGATCATGAATCTAAACTCACCACCACAAGCAGGGCCACCAACTTCCACATTTAATACTAGACCAGGCTGCCCAGGATCCCATCCAGCCTGGCCTTGAACACCTCCAGGGTTGAAGCATCTACAGCTTATTCCCACAGCACTTCTATTTTGAAGCAGGAGGAAAAGTGTTGCTCATTTGCAATTCCCCTTGACAGAGTACACTGCTGTAGCTCCATTTCCGTGTAACATAATGGAACAAGCAATCTCTTACTGCCCCATGAAAAACATTCCCAGGCTGTGCTTCTTCGTGAGCTGACCACTGCTGGTCAGGAGGATCCTACTCTTGTGACTCTTGACCCCAGCTTTATTCCAACCATCTATCATAATACACTGATGCAGTCACATAAAACGTATCCTGGAGTTCCCCAGGGCAATGTGCATGACAAATATGCACTCTTCTACCCATTTGGAAGAGCGTAATTGCATCAGATGAAGTAATTAGATGTTCTAGATAATCCCTAAAATTATGCCTAGAGATCGGATTTTTTTTGTTGTTTGAGTGATTACTCCCTTATTAACATGGAAATTCAGTACAACTGAATGCAAATAAGTTTGTAAAACATGCTAGCAAATTAGCTCATCACTAGGAGACAAGTTTGCCAACATGATTGCAAAAGAATAATCTGCCATAATTTGCCTTTGAAGGATCTGCATCCTCATTATGGCTGAGAACTAAGACAACCAATCAAAAATGAAGGTTCTGATGTTTCAATTTGAAGTGATATTCTCTTTTCCTCCCACAAAGTAACAGAAAAAGCCTTTTTCTATAGGCACTGCATAATTCCTGCCCATGTTCTTTACACACTGCACTGAGATTATCACTTCCACACTTCTGTGTTAAAGAACCGAGTAAATCCCTCCATTATCTTATTTTTACTGGGGCTGACCTCCAAACAGAACAGGAAATCTCTTTGTAAGCAAATTCCCATAGCCAGTCCCCTTGCTGTTTAGTCTGCATTGGATTAAGCACCGACTTTCTTGCTTCTTTGATTGGCAACTATAGTACTATAAAAACAAATGTACAGAGCAAGTCTCACCAAAAAAGCCTCCCAATCTGCAGACCCTTTCAGCTTTATTTGTACTGAAACTTGATGATAGCTCTACTAGACAGGAAATACTCACCCCTCCTTTCTAATATGGCACTACCAGGAAGACACATTTTCTCACAGATCAAGCAGCTGAGTGGGGAGGGGGGTGGGAGAGCAGCAACACCAGAGCCCTTCTACAACACGTCTAAAAATCAAATGGTTATAAGACGTGGAAACTGACAACACTGCTTATTTAACCTAAAGGTAATTCTTTGATTGATAAAAACCATGGTTTACAATATGCTTGAAGTTAGGTGAGATATGGGAAAAGCAAAGCACCTCAGACACTTGAAGCCCATTATCCTGTGGAATATGAAAGAAGCACACTTAAGCAGTGAAGCACTTCTCTGGTTTTCTCACTGGGTATAGTATGCTGCTTGTTAATGACCCTTCCTCATGCTATAAGGAAGCCCCCCCATAAATGAGGGCTCTGCCTTCACAGGTGCTTTTCAAGTGGCAGACGCACAGTGAGCACTGACATAAAATCTTAAGGTAAGAGTACATGCAACAAAAAAGGGGATAGATGCATTATCCTGCTAATTTTGTAGCACATCTATTAAGATACGATATTTATTTATATGTAGCTGAGGCCCAGGTATATCATGTTATTTACTGAATGCCACTCAGCAAACAGGTGGCCATGGAAAACCTATGCAAAATAACTCTTCTGTGAGCTATACTGTATGAATCTACATGCTAACCAGTGCCAGCGAAGTCATTGCCCTTAGAGTGACTACCATAAAATGTAGCTCTGAATACTTAACTGAGTATGTGGGCTGTATTTGTAAGCAAGGATTAACGACTCTCCATCAAGAAGAAAATCTCGTTATTGAAAGTGTGATTTACACAAAGAAACTTCCACAATACGTCAATGGCAATCTGTCCCAAACAAGACCTTCTCAACTTTACAATCTGCATGCACTTTATGATAAAAATATTCTGAAACAGCAAAACGTGCCTTTTAATTCCATTGTAAAATGCGTTATGGCATAAGCTTGGCATTGAGGAGCTCTGTCTGGCAGCAATTAAATACGTACTACTCATCTGAAAAAATATCTTTGTGTGTGTCTGCTCCCTAAAGAGGTACGGAGATAACAGCCAAGGGTGAGCATGAGGCAGAGGTCCTTCACTGATGGGCACCATCCCTCAAAGTGTGGCCATGACAGGCCCAGATGGGTGACATATTGGAGTCCATGGACAGCCTCAGATATGCCAAGCTAAGGTATGCTAAGGATGGGGTCCACCCAGGGAGCCCCATGTCAGAGAGCAGCAAGAGGACAGGGCTAGAAACATGCTTACAACACATTCATGAGGGGTTCATCTGGCACACAAATAATGTGCAGCACAGGCCCTGTGTTCACTCAGGGGCTGAGCTGAGGATCCCCAGCAGGACTATCATCAGGATAGCCTCTTTCATTATCTGTTTGCTTTGTGAGGTCTGAAGACAAAAGGGAAATGAACTTCCTTCATACAGTAAGTCTGGTCCTTAGGAAAAAAAATAAAATACCACAACAGATTCTTAATTACCACATGCTTGTTCTAATTTGTAATCTTGGCAGAGGGGGGCACAACTGAAGAGTCACAAGAATGAAGTATTTCTTGTTGAGGCTAAACTGAGACTCAAGCACCCAAACTGGCATTACACAAAGAAGTCACTGGCAGATGTGAGGTGCAAATCCTGTCTTACTTATGCTTGCAATCTAATTTATACCTGACAAGCTGTGCCAACTGATTGCTCCAATTATTTGCCCAAATATCAGATCCGCTGCATACATGATACTGGAATGATTCTATATCTGTTGGAAAGATATGGATTCAACTCTTACTGCTACCAGTGTAACCACAGTCAAGGATACATCCAAGAACTGAAGAGTCTATATAGACAGGAACATATGAACACATTTCAGCCACAGAAAAAAAAAATAAATGCTGTTTTTCCACAGTGATAAAAGATGGATCAGTAACAAATTTGAAACTCTCTACCTGTCAACGGGCCTCTGAAGTATCCAGGTTCTTACAGGAAAGCAGATCTCAGCTCCATGTCTCCATCAGCAAGGCATTTGAACTCAGTCTGGGAGCACTAGCTGCTGGTCCCCAGCTATACCTGACCAGGCTAGACAAGGTCTAGGCTGAGGTATCCTATCAAAAAGTCCAACAGGAAGGAGGAAATATTCCAAGAGGTGCTCAGACTACATTAGCTCGAGAAACTGGAGGTAGCCACTTACTGCAAAGCAATAAGATGTTAAACCCAGGGAGCTGCTGGAAATAGGGCTATGGATTCTTCTGTCTCCCTCCTAGGCATACCCTAACCCTTTAGCTCATTTTCATTTGTCTGAGTCTCTTAATACATTTGGCATTCACAACATTATCTCCAGGGCTTCACACAGCAAAGCAAAAAAGCAAGAAGGGGAGAGTGTCTCCATCACATTTATGTGCTTCATGTTACTTGAAGCGTAATTGCAGCACCCACCCACTTTCATTCTACTCACCTGAAGACAGTTGAAAAGATAGCACAGGAGTTATTGTGTGTTTTTTCCCTCTTCCTATTGCTGGCAATGAATAGCTATCTCCTGTTGGACTATGTTTTCTTTTGGTGTGGAGGACGCATTAGCCCCTTCTTGTGAACATCAGTTCCTGCATACAGTAACCAAAGGCTGATTTTACTAGGTCAGAAATTGAACTGTTTCTGAAAAAAAAAAAAAAAAAAATAGAGAAAGAGGAAAAATGGATGCAGCAAAAATGAGATCAATTAAGTGTTTTCTCACTTGCAACAGTAAGACTTCTGGTGGTGCACTGGAGCACAATTCTCTTCCCAGCCTATAAGAGGTTGTGCCCCAGGAGAAAGGGGCTGATGTCTAAAAGTAGCCTTCACTCAAGCTGGCAAGAGACCACAGCTGCTCTTGCTGCCTCCTCTGAGCCAGCTGTAGGGATTGCTGGATGCTTTCTCAGGATGACACAACTCCCTAAATCTACACAAGGTAATGCCTGCCAAGGATGACAAAAAAAAAAGCTTTTGGTATTTGTAGTAAGTAAGCCAGCGTGTGCCAGAACTGCCTGAAGAGAGGAAGGGACCTCATGACCGAGGGGTGTGGGGTGAGTGAGCCAGGCCTCCCCTTTTGGCAGCTTGGAGTGATCATGTTGGTTGGGTTGCTCATGGAAGTGCAGCCCAAGCCTCCTGCCAAACACTCTGATTGCCAGGCTGGAGGCAAGGAGAGGCCCCCAAGCTCTCTGTGCTAGCATTGCCACCTTGCCCAGAACACCAGGCCATTCCTTGGGCAGAGCCACTCAGTCAGCAGGCCATGAACAAAGCTCCAGTGCTGTCCCCTCTTCCAGCTGAGAGATGCAGTTCTACACCACACAGCAAAGCATCAGCCGTTGCAGGGCCAAGGAGTCCTTATGCTGCACTAGGCTAGCTAACCATCCTTGCTTTCTGCTTGGCCTACAGCAATACAGCTATCTATCCCCATCTCTGTCAGAGGGAGGATGTGAAGCTGGGTCTCCTGCCACCATGGAAGGGTCGACTGAGGCTAAGCCACGACTTCCTCCAGCTTTGCTGTTTATTTTTATGGCCAAGAGACAATCAGGGCATCTCAAAGGCAGTTTGTCAGAGCTCCCAGTCATGGATGCCATCAAGGGTTAAACATGAGATGGGTTTCAACTTACTTAGCACAGGAATAGAAGAAAAAAAAAAAACCCACAAAAATAATGCAAAAAAAGAAGAAAGGAAAAACAGAGGCAGTTTCAGGCATGCCCAGGAGCAGACCTCTGGGCACCTCAGGAATTTTCCTGGCAAGAACGTAGGCACTTGCAGACTTCAGACGCCTCCAGGGTTAGGCAGTAGCTGAACAGGGGTTTTGAGGATATAAATTTTGGCTGCATATACCTACGGAGGCAGTTAGGCAGAGCTTACATGCCTAAACCTTTCTTGTGGCTCAAGCCCTAAACTAATATTATGGAAAATACCAGCAATTATTAGGGACTCCTTATCAGATTGGATACATATTCCTTTTGCATAACTTTACCATGGCCTCATTCATGTGGTGCTTAAGGAGGATGAATACCTGTTCTGCATGAGTAATTATGCCAAAGTCTCGTGTGAGAGAGGTAGTTTATGACTGCTGAACAAGGCCAGTTATGTTTACCTATAGAGCTTCATCACTTAAACTAAAAATTGGTCTTACCGCTAAGTCTCCCTTGTCGCTTCATTTGCCTGATTGCAAACCGATCCCAGAATATGTAGTTGCACTAAGATGATTGATGCCAAGATGCTGCACTGAAAGGGAAATATTCTTTTAATTGTTATCACGTCCACAAGCATAAGCAAAGCCATGTCACGTGACAAAATGTAAATAGAGCATTTCTTAGAAAAGTCATTTATTTGCCTTCGTGATTTATTATTCAGTGACATGCAGACTATTTTTTCTTTGTTATTGGCACTCATGTTCATAATAACAAGGTACTTGACTTGAAGGTATTTGGCCAACCTTTCCAAAGTGCTATGTAAGCAGTAATCAGAGAGAGCTAAGTTCGTGAGTCAACAAATTGCTCTCCCATGCTGATCAAACAGCGTTGGCATCTCTGTAAAAAAAAAAAATTCAAAAACAGATTTTGGACTAGTCTACTCAGTTCTCTCTCTAAAATTATTTATTGTATTTGCATCTGGCAGAGTCCAAGTTTAAAATAACTAAAGGTGCCAGTTGTTTTATTAAGAATATTTTACATGTGATTTTCATTTACATTTAGAAGGATAAATGAGATATCCAGTTAGTCTCATGGTTTTTGTTGCCTTAAATTCTATTTCATTTACTCAACCCAGAGACAGATCCTTCTCTCATTTTACCATGCCTCCTCAGCCTGTCATAGAAAGCAGCCTGATGCTTGGGTCAGTGCTAGTCAGGTCAGCAGAGCTGAGGTTCACTGTGGAAAGCTCTCATTCCATCCCACACAGGGTTACTATTATTAAAGCAAGTAACTATCAGATAAAGTGCACAAGCTTATATAAGAGAAGGAACACAAATAAAGTGGAATTTGTACTCATTTTCTATCATTCATGTCCATCGTATGTGCTCACAAATCCAGGCACTGAATCTGAAACAGATATTCCCATGCTTAGTCTTGCTACTTCACTGTGTAAACGAATGCCTTAAAATGAAATATAGGTATTTGTGTAACTCATTGCTACTGAGTGCAAAGTGTATACAGCTACATGAATTATTGCATTTATTTTCAGTGTGATTGCCAACTGGGAAACATTTTGGAGGCTTGTATTAAACTGAAATAATTCCCCCCCCCCCCCCCATTTCTTACGTTAAATGAAAAATGAGAAAATGTCATTTTGCTTTGAAGACCTCCTTCTGACCCCCAAAATGAAACACTTCATCTTTGGACAAGTGTACTGAAAGCAAAGGAAATTAAAAGGCTAGATTTCACAAAGCAAGATGTGATATTCTGTCCCCTATTTGCTTAGTAGCCTGAATACAAAAGATAAATCCTTTGGCTTCCTGGGGTGCCTGAAGTCACTCTCTCTCCTCCCTGGGGATGTCACTCACCATCTCTTAGGTTAAGGGGAACAACCAGCCTGCTACCTGTCAGCTGTCCATCTCTCCTCCATGGAAGTGACACGTAGGGAAATTAGGCAGAGTAAGTTGCCAGAGCCTGAACTGCTGCCTCCAAAGGAGCAGATTACCCTGCTATAGACAAGATGCTCCCTGTAGCGGATATGGTAAATCATGGCCTGAAACAGCAATTAAGCACTTGGTAGGAAGGCAGGGACAACCCAGGGGAGCTCAGGTACATTCAGTGTACCTGAGTGACAGAAAGGAGTGGAGCCAAAATGCATCCCTTCCCAGCCCTCATTTAAGCGTTGGCAGTGGAGGCAAGGGCATCTTGTTAGAGATCCCTGCCTACCTGAGGCCTTCCAAAGGTAAGCAGCATTCTTCCTTCATTTTTGCATCTGTTGCATTTGAGCTTGTTCTCATTTGCTGTAGCCAAAGACTTTCCACCCTGCTATTTATTGTACTTTCCATCCCATTATGGCATTAGACTCCCCCAAGATACAGAACTGGGGGTGGAAGCAGTTCCAAGCTGCTCTCCATGTGGGGCTGTTTCATTTTGTCTGTGTAATTAAATTTTCTTTGAGCCCAGGGTTTGCTTTTTCTCAGGGAGGGAGTCCCATCAGGCTACACACTTAAGCAGCTTTTTAACCAAAGGGTTACTTTAGCATTTGGTTTCTACCAAAGTGCTGTTAAAATAGTTTCACTTATTGCAGGACCACAAACATCTGTTAATTATGGGTCCAGATTTTATTTCTTTATATATTTTAATAGCTAGGTCTTATTGACCTTCACTTAAGCACTTTTGAAAATTTTACCTTGAATAAAGACTGCTGTGTTGAAAAGTGCAAGCAATTGCCATCATGGGAGTCTTGGACTCAAAGACAGTTTGCAGACCTCATTAAGCCAATGAGTTTGCCAACTACACTCTTCTCAGTTCAGTGAAAGCAACAGCTAAGCTCCATATAGCAAAACAGATGCAAACAGCAGAGGCTGTCTGACATGCTTAGAGAGAACTGAGCTCACCCAAGTGGACTCCTCTGCTTTGGTATCAGAAAATTGTGGCTCACATTGGTAACAGAGCTCTGAGAGAAATCCTAGAAAGAAGCAGTGCAACAGGGCAGCCCCAACATGGGGCTGATCAGTGAAGCAGAGGCAGGATTTCTGAACCAGGAAAAAGTCTGCTGATTGTCCTTTGTTTCAGGAAAGATGACTTCTCCATTGAGAAGCAAAATTAGTCAAAAATCTCGATTGATGCAAAACAAGACTGGCAAGACCTTCAGAGTCCAGATGAATAGAGCTAGTATGGCAGAAGGTCTGCATTATGCCACTGAAAACTCTTGTCTTGTGTGCAGGGCTAAAACAGACTTTGGAGAAAGCCTTGAATAAGACAACAGTGTTGCTATGGACATAATGCCTTTCAGTTGTTTGCATGAAGGATCACAAGCCTTATGAGAAGCAGCTGAGGGAACTGGAATTATTTAGTCTGGAGAAGAGGAAGCTCAGGGGAGACCTTACTGCTTTCTCTAACTACTGAAGGGAGGTTGTAGTGAGCTGAGGGTCGGCCTCTTCTCTCGTGTAACTGGCATTAGGACTAGAGGAAACGGCCTCAAGTTGTGCCACGGAAGATTCAGGTTGGACATTATGGACAAAATTCTCCAAAAGAGGCACTGGAGTGGGCCGCCCAAGGAGATGGTGGATTCACCAACCCTACAGGTATTCAGGAAACATCTAGATGTTGTACAAAGGGACACGGTTTAGTAGGAAATACTGATGATGGGTGGATGGTTGGACTGGATGATCTTAGAGGTCTTTTCCAACCTTGGTGATTCTATGATATACTGCAGGCACCCAGCTCCACCAGATTGAGAGGAGCAAATCCCCCTGGTATTATCACAGCGATATTCCAAGGGCAAGACTAGTTTAAAATTGTTTGGTCCCCCTCAAAAAAATATATATATATCTTACTAGTGGGATTGGTATTTCATCAGGGAACTAAAAAAAAGTAGACAGCAACACACATTCACAAAAGTGTCAAGATTACTAAGTTCAGTGCTATTTAGGTGCTTTATACCTGTGAAGGAAAGGAACATCTATGAAAATTTATGACTGGTGTGCTGATTCCCAGTCAGTGCTGCCCATAGAATCTATCCTTCTTGGCTGAATCATCCTTAGCACAGAATAATTTCAAAAACAAGAGTATTTTTCAAAAGGCCAATATATTTGCAGTGGAGTAACTAAGATGACCCCTCAATGCTAACAGTCCTTCAGGATGTGTTTGGCTTAAAATACTCTATGAGATTTAGAATTCTCAATACACTTTTATTCAGTCATAAACCCTTGCAAGAACCAATTTGGTATAACAACCAGAAGCTGCTCAGTCCCAAGACTGAGGTATAGATGCATGTCACAGTGGCATAGCCATTAGCAAATTCTATGGGAAAGGAGAGGAAAAAAAAAAAAAAAAGAAGAATGTGTCTGGAACACAAATGCATGATAAAATCCTCAAGTGAACATATTTGAGACCAGGTTTTCACATTTGATTTACAGTTTCGAAGTATTTATCACTTCAGGTGGGATTTTACATATTGACCATGGGTAGAACACACCCTATTTTATGATTCCTTTATCTTACCTAAATAGGAGACAGATAGCGACTTCTATACCTGCAGACACCTTGACAATAGGAAGGAGTGATGTATTGAAATTTTCCTTATCACCTTCAGTTCTCACACAGGTGTTCCTGGCGATAAAACTACTGAATGTTATAAACAATGATTTCAATTAAAAGTAACAATTGATCTGTAAGAATGTTTAAAAAAAAAAAACAACATTTTCTGAGTGGGAAACTGAAAATACTTGAATACCAGAGTGTCTGAATTTTGCCAGTATGGTCACAAAGCATAGAATCACTGCAGTAAGGGAAGTCTGTCTTAGATTTTGTAGATTATTTTTTTTTCTATGAAAAATCATCAACAACCTCAGACCTATCCATTTTTATTTTATGTCTGCCTTATGCTTTCTGTATTTGTTTTATGTCTCAGTCTCTTTAGGCCTTTCCATAATCACCTTTCTTTCACATCTAGGTGTCTCTCTACCTAATTTTTGACACTTGGAGTGAGACACTTAGTGCATGAGTTTGTTTTAATTGGTGAGAGGAAGAGAATCTTTATCTTTCTTTTACCAAAGCTGCTGTTTATACCTAACAGTTTAAAAAACGTGGATGTTTTCATGAGGTCAAGGCTTGTCTGAATAATTCTCTTAGCATCTACAAGAGTAGCCATGTTAAAGGCAGAGTTTCCAAGCCTGCAGTGTGTGATTTATTAAGAGCAGGATTCAATGTACCTCAGATTCCCATTACTTCCTATTGCTCCATGTGATATGCACAGTACCAGTACATAGGTGCAATGTGCCACTAGATAACAGGAACATCCTTACAATATCTGCTTAGCAAGAATTGCTTTCTCAAACCTTCTCACAGAGGGTTCATCATCTAAAATGGATAAGATATGGATTTTAAATTAATAGCACCAGTGGCAGTACTGTTAGATACTTGTACACAGTAGCTAATATCTCTTGACTGTTCCCAAACCTTCTTGATAAGCATCAACACTTCTCAAGAATCCTCTTCAAAGAATCAGGACTCCATCGATATGACCTAACATGCATTAACCAAAATGGAATGGAGCTCTTGAATTGTTTTTATGTTATTTTTATCTGGAGTGCTCCAAGCTGTTACAAAAGTAGTCTTTACCCTTGCTGCAGTTCTTGTAATGTGAGTGTTGGCTGTGGGTTACTCCTCACACTCCACACCACCAGTACTGTCTCATGGATTTAGCTCACTCTTACTTTGCTCGGTCAGAGTCCAGTAGGATGCCACCATCTGTCAGAGCCTACAAGGAGGCATGGTGTTTAAGAGTGGATTCTCATGAGAAAGACAGCAATGTGAACAGGAAATAGCCCACTAGGAATCCTTTCTTGGGACAGGCTCCTGTGGAAAAGAACAAACCCTTATTGTCACTATTACAGTTTTAACTTTATATTCTTGTGCTCATCCTTTGATTCCTCCTCTCTCCCCCCACTCTATTCCCATCCTTTGGGTGGGAAACAGGATATTTTGTGAAATTCTTTCCTTCCTGTGTGGGTCTACATGACATCTTTAATTAGCAACTCTCTGCAATGGAAGTGGAAAAAATAAAAACATAACTATCCTGTCAAGGGGCTTATAATAAAGTTGCTTTTTGAACAGGTATTTAAGGCAGCATTTTCTGTCTCTAACTAAGACCGCTGATACTATTGTTTAAAAATATCACCATGAGAATTAAAAACACTCCCCTGCAGAACTTGTGGCCAGGGAGAGCTTTATGGAGAGCATCACTCTAAGTGCCTCAATGAAGAAGAAAGGAGCAATGTGAGAGAGACCTCTGTCTGCTTCCCCAGATGGAGCTCCAGCCAGTTGGCAAAACGCAGACCTGGAGGTCACTTTTTTCATTAATTTATCTGGGAGCTGATCAGAGTGGGGTGGCCTTCTGTGGAGATCCCCTGTGGCTGAGAGGTCTTTTCTAAGGACAGGATTTCACGTTATGGAGGCACAGACAGCAGTGCTGGCTTGAAATGAGGTCACAACAGAGAAAAGCCTGGCAAGCTTGGAGCACCTGGCCCTCGTATTTCACTGCTTTGCTCTGTATGATGGTAGGAATAAAGTTCTGTAAGACTCACCTGGAAAGACTGTCCTTAAACACCAGCAGCGCAGTCCAAGTGATTGCCCCCAGCTCCTGGATCTCTTGCAGCCCTCTCCTGTCTTTCAGACCCACTGAGCAGAAACTTCCTTTTCAAAATATCTCCAGGCTGCTGGTGGGGCTGCACAGTCTCAGGAGATATTGGTATGTTTTCTGATACACACACACATACGGTTTTATTCTCTGATGTTTCACTTGGCATCTGGGAAAACTTATTTACACCACTACAGAGCAGCCTGCACTTGCTTTGTGAAAACAAGCAGCAACTGCACAAGAAGGAAGAGCAAGGAAGAACCATGCTCTGCATACCAGTGTGGCATTCCTTCTACACCAAAAGTGCTAGGGTGTGAACTAAGAACACTGCAGAATGAATTACAGTATTGTGCTATCAGCAAGGTGTTTGACATACCCCAAATGTGCTTGAAGGTTGGTGTGCAAAGCACTGGAATATCTCACCACGCCACAGATCACATCGGAGAAGTGTCTCATAGAAAACAGATAAATTTTCATGCCACGTTTGTGCAACAAATCCCTGAGCTGCTCTCCCACACTGTCCCACTGATACATCTGTCCACAACAATGTCATAATATAAAGTAACTGGAGGCACTTCCTTCTCATTTTCATACAGATCTAGTCATGAAATAAGTGTGTGGTCATATCTGTACTGGAACTGCACGTACAAAGTTTGCGTGCCCCAATCAATTAGCTTGCAGCAGAAAATAGAAACTGCTTTTGCCAAGGGCTGAACTCTGAGCAAAGATTACCAGTGTGTGAATGTTATTAGTGGCATTAAGTGTCTTTATCGCATCTTGTAAAGCCTTATCAATCAAACTACAGGTGTTAAGCAGGTAAAGGCTGTAGCTTGGGGGAATAGATAAGAACTTTTCTCTTTGGATCTTAAGCACTGTTCCATAGTAGCACTTTCCTTAGAGAATATGTCAGGATATCAAAAGAAAAAAAAGGAAAAATTTTTTCAGGCTTGAGGCAGGAAAAGGTAGAAATTTTGTAGATAGTTTTACGGGAAGCATAATAAGCCTCTCAGAATGATTTTCATTGTCCATCTCCTTCCAGTCACAACCAGCTGCTGCTTCTATTTACAAAATAATTTGCCTTTTTCTTTAAACAACCATTTTCTGGTGTTTTAACAGCTATGTCTTGTGAATTTGTGAAATACATATGGAAAGATGAGCAAGGACATGTGAACCATAGGAGCTTGTAATATCATGGGCAGCAAATAAACGTGCAGCAATATTACACACAGACTCGTTTGCTACGCTGGGACCTATTGCACATTGCTTGGCTTGCACCAGTCCTATACCACAGCATTATAAATATTTAATAAACAGAATGTAAAGAAATCAATTTCAAGCTACAACTGAACCCCCCTATAACATTCCACTATTACTGCTGTGTTATATATTACACACTACTGATTCCTCAGGCCTCTTTTACAAATGAGGTGACAGTGGGTTGGGCCTCAACCTTTTATCTGCATTCAGATCCCTCCTGAGTTTGGGAGCAAATATGAATCTGATACCTTACCGTAAGCCCCCATTTGGGTACAGGGCTCAGGGCTCCAGCAACAGCATGCTCTGCTCACGGCTGACATAATTCCAGAGTGGCATGACAAAACTTTCTGATCTGTGTCCACTTTCTCTGCTAAAATACCTCTTTCTCTCTGCAAGACCAGGAGCAGTACACATAATAAGGAAAGATGAGAGACCTATGCCCATTGCAATCTGAATCTTTGTGTTTTTGAGCTGAAAATCTGTAATTTGGAGCAAATTTTTTTGTTGTTGTTAACCTCATTTTTTTCTTAAATAGCTTTCTTCATACTTTCTTTTTACACCAAGAGGGAGAAGAAATAACCAAAAGGAAAGACTTGCATAAGAGGTACAGGTCCTAAGCAACCTAAAAAGAGGTGGAAAAGTAGAAGTTGTTTTCAAGACTGTAGTCAGTCAAAGGTTTCAATTTGAAGATGGACAAAAGCTGTTCTTGTTTTACATCTGGGAAGAAAGGCAGAGTTGTACCAAAGCATGCTGTGTGAGGCAGGCATCAGAAAGCAGAGACCAGAAATTTGGCACCGCTTTTCCAGTTTTGAATTCCTGCTACTGAACCTGAATTCTGAAACCATGGGAAGTGCAAGCAAAAAGCAGTCATAACCAAGCAAAAAATGTGCTCTGCTAGAAAAAATTCTCTGCAAAATTTTCTACATATAAGCTGGTATCAGAACTACCTCCTAAAGCAAACTACTGCAGATTAACTTCCTCTTACATAGGTGCATCTTTAAATGAGTTGATTATGTCAGCATTTCAGCTGGCACCTGACTCTACTGTTGGTTCAGTTAAAACATTTTTAATTACTATATTTTATTACAGTGAACCTCTCCTGTAGCCTCTCAGCTGTCACGAAGAGTGTTACACTGTCTTTTTTTTTAATCTAATAGCATACATTTATTTGCAAAGGTAATGCCCCTGCAATAGGTGAGAATTGCTTTGTGCCCACACTGATGGTGGGTTGAAACTCATTTCCTGACTCTGAGCCCTTTGGATGTTGGAGACAACGGCCCCGAACTTGCCAACCCAAGTTTTAGCTATCTCTGTGATCCAGATATGGAGAAGTTAGGTGCTTATCCACAGCATTGAGAAATAAGTGAGTTGATTTATCCCACTCACTAGTCTAATCTAACAGATCAGTCCCTCACCTGAATGCCCAATCCCAGTTACTAAAATTGGCTAATTTCATTAATTGAAGTGATCTTAACATTTACCTTAAATGATCTGTCAGTTTGATTCAGATAAAGTTTTAAATGGTCTCTGGGCTTTTGATCTCAAACTGACTTCAAAATTAACACAGGCTTGGCTCAGATAGAGCCCCTTAGTGTATCTGTACCATATCAATGTTCAAGCCTTCTTCCTGATTCCACCAGCTTAACTAAATCTTACCTCAACCCATCACAGCTCTATTGCAAAGTGGGGTCCGAGCTGCGGGACGATGCTTGGAAGTTGAGAGGAGGAGCAACACAGCCCTTTCAGAAACTCCTGAGGCTAAAAAGGGGAGAGAGGAAGGAGGGAGATCTCCCTGCCTCTCTCTTTAAAATGCTGTGATTTGATGGATTCTTTCTTATCTCCTGAGATATAAAATCTGCCTGCGAGCAATAAGATCAAGAATGAATATGTCCTTTCAGCACAAGTGACACTTAATTATTTTATAAGACACCAGGTAAAAAGCATTTCTATGAATGAAAGCTCAAAGCAAGCTGAAGACTTTAAAAGCTTTCCTTCTTCTTAATGCTGACTTCACAGCACTGCTACAGAGAGAAGAGCTTCTAACATCTGAGGGCACTACACAAGGCACACCACTTCTTTTAACATGAAAAGCCCTCCTTAGTTATATTTGCTTTTAACAACTCCATTCCTTTTTGCATTCATTTAGCAGGTACAGTATAGGTACTTCAGAGCAACTCTAAATACAGTCTTTTCAACAGTGACTTAGGACCCCAACTACAGGTGTGGAGCGCTGAGCTCTCTGGTTCTCTGAACTACGCCAGCTAAGTACACAGACAGATGCCTGGGGAAGACATTTCAAGTTAATTCTGCAACTAACCTCATACAAAAAAACTCCCAGGCACCTTGTTTACAACCCAGAGTAACAATATACCTTTGAAAGTTTGCTTTCTAAAGATATTTCACCTCACATTTCTCTGTTCATGCTTAGGCTTTTTTTTGCTGCTATTTCCCAGTTTTAAAAGCAAGGGAGCATAAGTGCAAATAGCTGCAGACACACAGCCGGGCACCTGAGGCCTATTAAAATCATTACCTGTAATTTGCATTTCTCTTTATCGTTTACCCTTTACTACTGTTGAAAGGAGTAATGCATAAACACTTTCAAAAATCTGATCCTATGAAGTGAAATAATTTCAGAAGGTGAAACTGAGGTTCTCAACTCCCTTAGAAATGCTACTTTTATTTTATTTTTTTACCTCAAGTCTACAGAAATGTTTGTATATCACCTAAAACCACAAAGCCTGATTTCTATTAGGCTGTGGGTAACACTGGTAGGTTATTATTCTAAGATACCATCGTGGAAAAACTTCAGTTACAACTTAATTAATTTAAACACTGTCATTACTCTTGAATGGAAGCATTTTACCCAAGCAAAGGATCGCTCCTGAGTGGCTGTATTTGTACTGAAGAATAAGCATGGTTCTAGGGTTCAGCTAAGGTTGGCAGTCAGTTATTGTATTAACACTTATGTTATACTGCTGCCTACAGGTCCATATTTAAAGTTAGGGTGTAATGCTAACTTGTGTTTAAACAAGGCTACTGTCCCAAACCTTATAAAACAAGCAAGATAAGAAAGGTATGGGAGAAGATGCCTAGCCTAACCCATTTTATCTTTTTAACACATTTCAACACAGTCATGTTTGTGAATATAATTAAATGTATCTCTTCAGCTGCCTTCTAGCCATGACAGAAAGGGCTGTTGTTTTGGTGTTTGGTTTTTTTTTTTCCAGTAGAGCTGTATACAGAAAAGCAATTTGAAAGGAAAAGGGTGATGCTGGTGCTTGTGTTAGGGGTACTGCGGAAATACTGTGAATGGCAGCCCTCCCCACAACAGGCAGGTATTCACTGATCACTGTTTGTAGCAAACTCTGATTTACATTTGTGGACAAATGCAAATTTTCTAAAGCAGACATAGGTGTACTTTGAAATTCTCACATACATAGGTTGTGCACACAAAACACAAACTCTTTTTTCCCTAATTTGTACTCTACATATCCCTTACATGTTGCCCATGGACACTAATGTCTTCTCACGTTGTAGCTCACAAGTATTATGAAAAATGCAATGTTGCACTTGCCACCCATTTCATCAAAATTTAAAAAAAAAAAAAATTCATTCTTGGGAATGCTGGGGTAAAGAGGAGGCAATTTTCTTCTTCAGTCCATGTTCACAGTTGGGCTAGTGCCTCTAATTGCCACAAACATATTTTGGATTTTAAAGTACTGTCTGAATACTAGAAGATTTCAGCTTAGTGCCTGTAAAGGAGCAAGGCACATCTACAGACACTGCCCGTCCTCCTTACACAAATGATTTTGGTAACCCACAATGCCACTGACTTCAGGTAAAGCTAATGGCAGCTCAAATTGTGTTCCTCCCTATGCCACAATACAGTATTTTCCTGTAAAAGGAGATCCCTTTATTTGAACTATTAGCAAACTGCCATCACAGAGAGATCATATAAACTAATAGAAATGTTAGCATTTCACAGTCAACATCCCCTGCACCCTGGAGGCTGGATAAGGTATTCGTCATCTCCAATTAACATTGTCTAACGTTCCTAATGCTAGGAAGTGATTGCCACTATACAATTTTCTACGTAATGATTGGTCAATTTGTTGTAATATATCATCAGGATTACTGAATTATTAGCTATAATTACAACCACAGAGTCAATAGCAGAGTCACAGTAAGGGTAAGTAAACACTACAGAATTATGAGGAATGGGAATACCTTTCTAACTGCTATGGCATATTAGTAATACAGAGACCACCCACTGTAACAGTTAGGCACAATGATAAATTCCTACTCCGAGAAGGTAGAATTGGGTATTTTCCCTTAAAGGACTGAAGTCATCTTGATGACATCCCTTTAAAGGTCCTCTCTGGTTTCTGCCCACCATCTGTGGAGCATGTGTGTTGGGTGGTTTAAACTAAATAAAAACCATGCGTCTTGCCAGACTCAATTTTACAGCTACCACTGTGAAATCGTTCACACAGTTCGTACCTGAGGATGTACCTTTCTCACTCATAGAAGTTTACAGTCTGCTTTCCTACAGCACTTCAATTACCCCAAGTCCTGTTTTCAGAAGTGGTCTGAAAACTTTCCACAGCCTGTCAGGCAGAGGCAGATGCTTCATTCTCCAAGGCCCAGATCCTCAAATACTATTTAGACATTTATTTCCTGGTATCATGGATAGATCATACGATCTCTTGGAGAATTCATCTTAGTCATTTCTGAGAACATGAAAGAAAGTTTTGATGGCAGTGACTACTGCTTTTCATTATACTTTTCAAATAACAGAATATTTGCTCTTAAACGCTAACAGTGCACCTCGCTTTTCAAACTTATTCACAATTTTAAACAATGCTAAAATTTTAGAAAAAGAAAATATCCGGATCAAGTCTAGTGCTTTCAAGGAACCCAAAGGAAAACTGTTTGAGATATTTCACATTTCAATCTGAGTTCAAGGTGTGTTTGGAAATGGCCAGAGAGTTCAGTGAAAGATGACCAACAAATTCCAGCAGAGACTGTAAGATTCAAAGTCTAATTTAGTGGTGTTGCTCAGATTTATAGATTATCTAGCTAATGTCCAGTCACAGCCTCACAGGTTGAAAATGTGACATCATCTTCTGAAACAAGAAAAAGATCATTAAAATTCAATCAGCACAATTAACATTACAGCTTAATCAACCAGCTATGGGTTTCAGTCAAGTCATAGTTTTGGAGAAATTTGAAGTCAAAGACAGTTATTTTACTATTTCACAGCTTCCACAAAAGAATTCTGGGTAGGCCAGAGCTCTGCCAAAACCCAGGGTAGGCCACAATGGTACTAGAGCGGAAACCAGACGGACTACAGCAGGCAACCAGAGCCATCCATTGAGTCACTGCCTGGTGTGTGTGTCTGTGTCCTGCTCTAATGGTCCTTACTTAGCCTGTTTCAGAGGAAAAGAAAAACGGTGCTCAAGCTTCAGTTACAGTGAAGGTGATTTTTGAGGAACAAAACCGCGACTGTAGTCCTGCACCCTTTTTTGGAAGTTTGGCACAGCTGTTTCTTGAAGATGAGGTCTTGATCCAAGCTGGCTGGGTAACAGTGGAGTATGTTCATTCCAAAACACTGCAGGTATTCCAATTTGTCTATGATCTTGAAATGAAAACAAAAGCTGTTCATCTGGAAGGGTGTTGAAACATTTATTTCTGGGTTAGAGAGACCAAGTTTTCAATCAAGCTTTCAGATCAGACATGATTGGAGACCTCATCCCAGGGTTCTGAAAACTCCCCATTCATCAACACAAGGCTCTCTGCAAAACATTTTGACGTCCAAGCAGCCGTATATTTCAGTTAAAATATATTTCATCGAACATGTTCTGACCAATTCTATTCTCGAGATGACATCGTGTCACCAGCTTGTGAAAAGATTGGTATTTAAAAAAAAAAAAAAGAAAAAAACCCTCATAAAAATAGAAGACTGGAAAAGAAGCAGAGTAACGACCAATTGGTCAAAAGCCATTTGTCAGCAAAATTAAATTTAAGTGCGGGTATATTTTGTTTCATCACATACTGTTCCTTCTAGGGGTGAAGGGCACTTAAAGTCATTTCTCTGTTTTGGAATGAGACTGTAAGACAAACAGTTTATCTTCAGCTTGGCAAAAGAAAGCTACATTAATGTCCATCTAGACAAAAATGGTGCGAAACAGAAAATGTTACAATTAAAATAGTATCTCTTCTTCAGCTGAGTATAAACTACTTTTTCACAGGATGCAATTGAATGCCAGTGCCTTGATAGAAAAATTCCAGGAATCTGGAAAACAAACCCATGTGCGCACACACACGCATATATATATATATATACACATATATATACATGCACACTATGTAGGATCTATTCATAGATATATTGGTGTGTACATGCATACAAACCACATCTAGACTTCCATTAAAATATTTCTCCTGCCTCCTTAATAACCATAGTTACAGTAATCAATTTCCTTAGATAGAACAGAACCGGTCTAAGCTCTGCATTCTCTGATCACCAGTATTTGTACAAGGTAATTTTACGTTTCATTTCACTAGTGATGACAATCAATTTTTCCCCATAAGAAATTTTCTAGTAGAATGTTTGAAATGTTGAAAGATTTCCCAAAGAAAGGTTCTGGAAATAAATGGGAGCTTATTTATCTTTTTCAAGATCTTTGCAAGTTGGAAATGAAGAAAATTATGAATATCTCTCTTCACACCATTATGTTATCAGACTACAAGGAAGTATGTATTTCATTGTTTCTGATGAAGTGAAAATGAGGAGGGAAAAAAAGCAGAGAAAGCACAAGGTTTAAAAACCAACCCCCTATTTGGTGGTGGAAACATCACCATTTTTCATTCTAACAGTCCTACCAGCTTTTTTAGAGGAGGATGAACTGAAATGTGATGCACATTTTCTATCAAATTTGAGACACTATTTTAAGAATACCTTACTTCTCGTAAGACTTAATAGTTCCCTCTTTTATTTATTTTGGAACAAATTTCAGCATATTCTACTTTGCATTTTGGATTATCTGAAATTTCAAACTGAAAACTTCAAAGCAAGCCATCTCCACAGCCATTACTTTTGCGTGATTTTGATCAAAGCCATGGAAATTCCTGGTTCCACCCTGGAATAATGAACTGATCTGGGTTTCACTTGAAATCCAGCTCTGAGGAGCTGACTTACCTATCTGGTTTGAAAGAATCCTGCTGTCTTCACCTGACCCGAGAGCATCTCATCAGAACAAAGCTCTCCTCCAACTGGAGCGCATCCATGCAACAGTCTTCATCCTTACTATGTGGGGGGCATCAGTGTTTCACTGTCAACCTCCAGTTTACCAATCTCCTCCAAGTTCAGAAAGCTCCTTACTTCTGTGTCTTGAAGATCAAGGTTTTTTAACAATTCACTCACTAGCTGTGTTTGTCTGAAGAGACCCTCCCACTGCTCTTTTATCCTCTGAAGGCAGGCCAATTTTCAACTGCAGCCTGATGGTTGCCTGGGTTAACCTCTGCCTTGTTTCATGAGGCTTAGAAGCCCCAATACACATTCTCAATAGCGTGTCTGATCACACTCCTCTGGCAGATAACCAGAAAATTAGGAAAGCACCAGCATGAAACTCCTATCATCTTCTGGGGGAATGCCCAGCAGGCAAGCAGGCAATCCTTCTTGCACATTGATTTCTAGATTGTTTGCAATGATAACATAAAAAAGGCAGCTCTGCAACAGTACTGTAAAAGCACTATTTCAGTACAACACCAGGGCCTTGCCTTGCATGTGCATTAATGCCACATTTTCTCCTGCAGTGACTGAGGTGAGCATCTTGATAGAACTTTTTAGCTCTGAAATATGCATATGACACTAAGATGGCTGTTCAAGATGAAGACCACCCCTAACTTAATCCAGATAACTTACATTCAAGTATTCTGGATTTGAATTTTCATTTTTCAGCTCAATGCCTTTTGTCCCATAGGCAGTTTTATTATTTTTGGGACATTTTTCCATTACACTGGATGTCTCTTCTCTCATCAACAGTTGAAACAGTATGTAATAACACAGGCAACAAGACTTGTTTTACTTCAACTTACTTTGAGTGTTCATCCTTCACTTAAAGGTGTGGGAGGGGTGTTGTCTGAAAGCAGGTTCAGGTTCAAATGCAAACTTTATGCAGGAAAATCCAGGTTTCATTGTTGGTCTAGCCTTCTGTCAGCAGAAAATTGTCCCCCTATATGAGTGGAGCCCTCCAGGCTTCTCTAGATGACTCTGGGAGTCTAATACATTCTCTGGACACCCAGAATTCCTGGTCTTAAGTCATCATTCCTAAACCTGGATGTTTCCAAAATGAATGGAATTTAAAGGAATATGCATTTTTGCCTCAGTGTTTTAAGTTATTTCTTTTTCTTTTTTTTTCTTTTTTAATTATGAAAACTAAGCAGCTCAAAATTCACAATTAAATCCCAGCTCCTTAGGACTCCATTCTCCCTTACACATTTCACTGCTTTGCCCCAAATCCAAAACATACATTTAACCACCTCTTGCTAAGGTCAGTGGGATTTATTTAAATCCCTGTCCTCCCTGAAACGCAGAGGAACCCAGCTCCCCTGTGCTTATATCACCTAAGCTTCTCAGATTTGTTCCATAGCATGGCCTGGGAAAGAAATTGTTTCAAGGTGTGCAAAGCATCTGCTGCTGTCGGTGGACTAAAACCACTGAGGAGCTGTTGCCAGGGGAAGAAAAAAAACTACAGAGCAAAACAGAACACACAGGAGGAGAAAAGAGAGTGGGGCTGGAGGTACAGAGTCCCCCTCAGACTCAGCCCTTCTTCCAGATTTACTGAGCTTGGCCTGGGCACTGGGTCTGGCCAAGCTTGCTTGTTATCTGCATTTATCTGTTTGAGGCCTCACAAAGCTGTTCTAAGAACAGCGGCTCTGACTCCATTTCCTGGCAATTTATTACCCGATAGTGTGTCAGCCGAGGGCACCCAAAGCTGCTTACTGCTTAGAAATGTGTTTGCCTGCACAACATCCTCCCAAAGACACCTGCATTGCTGCGGGGAGGAAGGGGAAAGAAGCAAAGGTGTGCCACTTCTTCACAATTTGGAAACACGCTGAAATGTTTTCTCACCCACATTGATTTGTTGATCTCCACTTACAGTGCAAGAAATTGGACTACAGACCCGGAGGCAGCAACGTTAAAATCTATAAACCTCCCCATGAAGCCAAATCTCCCTGGAACATTGCAACAGATTTGAAAGGAAGGGAAGACAGGCACAGGAGGGGAGGGCAAAAGCCAAGGGAAAGTCCTGGAGCCTCTTAGTCCTCCCATTCATCCTAAGTCTTAAACGTTCTCTTGCACGTGCTGCTGCCTTCCCATAGCCGCTTTCTCAGGTTAACACGGACAGCATTCCCATGCTCTCAGTAAGCTACATGACTTGGTAACAGCAATCAAATTAGAATCCACCTTTTAGATCTCTAAAAGCTAAAGCAATCAAATGGCCAGATACACAATCCTACTTTTCTTCATTTATTTTGGGCTCATGTGTATATGAAACTGTCTCTCCTGCAGCTTCATTCTTGGTCTCCAACAGAGCCCTCCTTCACGCAATTTTAGCGATAACAATTTTCTCCTTACGGAACGACACTGCCAATTTTTGTCACACTTTTGACTGGGTGCTTAAAACAGGCGCTTAGTTTCTTAATTCATCTTTTTTCTTTCCCCCCCATGCTTTGAAAACACAGCACACCTTCCAAAGAAAGGAATTGAGTATCAGAAAGGGATATTTCTCAGCATAAGATTTTACAGTTCACTTCAGTATGTAGTGAGTAACAAGTAACAGTCTTTGGTATCCATCATATTCCACAGATTTTTTCAAAATATTTCAATGAAACACTTATCTCAGAACACTGTTAAATACAAATCCTTGTTTTATACAATAAATCCCACTGGAAGACAGAGCAAAGTAGCAGATCATTTATACACCATACATATTTTCCAATTAAATGCCATTTTATCTAATAATGCAAAGCTTTGTTTTGAAGCAAGTCCTACTACTACTACTAAAAAAAAATCTTTCCTCAATATCACAGTGGGAGTAAATTTCTCAAATATTAATTCACAGCATTTTTTTTAAGGACATGTTTATAGAGGTTGGAAGGAAGGTCAGATAAAGTTGATGCATTGTGGCAGCACATATATACGAAATGAATTGTTTTAATAGGAAAGAAGTGGAAGATAATCTCTCAACTCTGTTTCCTTTACTGCTTAAAACCCTTTTGGTCATCTCTGTGAAAGTAACACTGGCGACTTTTGTTTCTTTTTCTTTAACTGAATATTTTTAACCCTGAAAGCTGAAAATAAAGCAGAGGTACCATGGTATGCCAGCACATATCCTTGTTTCCGGATGCAGTTGCCTCAGTAGGCAAGTGAAAAGGTGATTTTTTGCCTTTCTCCCTGAATTTGTGTCCTATTTGGAGTAGCCACTATCTGTAGAGAGCAGTTTGGATTTGCTTTGTGCCAACCCCAGATACGCTAAGGAGCTGCATGGAAAGGGGACATAACTGTAGACAGCTGAAAAATTTGTAAAGTTGGTGGAAACAGGACAGACTCTGACAAGCAGAGGGGAACTCCTCAGAGGTGTCCTATTATCAGACAGAAAACTGGGCATGTTAATATTATACAGCACAAACGCAGCATGCTGAATTACAGCATAAAGCTTGGGATTTTGGCAGTGAAATCGGAGTGGAGATCTGAAATCTGGAGGCTCACTTTACCAACATTTCTGTGATCATGAGGCCTTAGATAAGAAAAGAATTCCCAAATCTGGCTGGTTGCCAAATTTGCCTTTCAACTCTAGTTTCTTATTTTTTTCTTTCATTTTATTTATTTATTTATTTTACTATTTCCCTAGCAAGGAGGGCTAGACAACTAGCCGTACAGATAAGAATTTTTGTCATCCATCTGAAGGGAAAACAGAGAGACTAGATAGACAAAACTAAGTTTCTACTATTCTTCCGTCCATTAGACTAGAAACTGGAGACTTCTTTCAGCAGACTTGGGAATGTTGGTTCAGATCTTATCTTACCTCAAGTCCAGGGCACAAAGCCTCGTGTCCCATTCCAGTGTCCTATGAAGAAGTACTGAGAACTCCAAGA
Organism: Perdix hodgsoniae; assembly: GCA_035772895.1. NCBI lineage: Eukaryota > Metazoa > Chordata > Aves > Galliformes > Phasianidae > Perdix > Perdix hodgsoniae. The sequence continues at coordinate 2,325,691 of JAPSGF010000030.1, read as the reverse complement.
GTAAGCCAAATACGGCCTCACTGCATCCCATCCAGGGTGTGAGTTTGTGTTTTATTTTGTTGAGCAGTTTTGCTGGCAGGCTTGGAGGTGGCACAGGTTCTTCCAGGTTAGTGATTGGTATAGACATGCCCTCAATATACTCTACATTCAGCTCTACAGAAAGGTTCTGGCAATAAGCGTATATTTATTCTAATGCTCAGCAGGTACACCAAGTCAGCCTTAAATTAGGAGAGCCCTTCATTGTCTAAGGTATTCCACAAGGCATTTGGGCCACACATGAGCCAGTGTGTGCTGGAAGCTTCTCTCTTCCTCAGAGAGTTTTTCTTTGCCCAAATAAGCTGTGGGTGCACCATCCCTGATGGCATTCAGAAATGGATTGGATAGGACCCTGGGCAGCCTGACCTAGTGGGTGGCAACCTCACCCACGGTAGGGGGTTGGAACTATGTGGTCTTTAAAGTCCCCTCCAACCTAAGCCCTCTGTGATTCTTATCTCAGACAGAAGACAATATTCTTTATTTATCTGCAGGTAAAAAAATCCAGTTGAAAAGCTTTCTCTTAATTTTTCTGTACTAGGTACCCTCAGTCAGATAGTCACACTGATGCCCATGAACCACAAAGCCTGCAACTCACAGTGCACTTGAGTATAACAAAACGCTTGCAACCAGGATTAATTATGTCCATCAGGCTCTTAAGCAACCCTTGCAGACTTCACCAGTCTCTTACAAGTTTAGAGTAGCACAGCAGCAAACTAAAAAAACAACCCATGGCTCCATTTCCCAGCATCAGTGAGAAGGCATGCTAAGAACACAGAATCAAGCCATTGCAAGGAAACATGCTCATTTCTGCATTGCACTTGGAGCACTTCTGAGGTTCTCCAAGTGCCTAATTTTTGTCATTCATGAATTGAAATGTTATCTAGCAGCTTCCTTTTATACTGCTTCTGGAAATGTTACACATTCAAACATTTGATGAAACCTGATACATTTGTGAGCATTGAAATTCATAGTTACTGTTCAGATATAATCCAAACTGCTTTTCTCAAGACTGCAATCATGCTCAGTTCTGCAATTTAATCAATTTTAATGTAAGTTTAAATTAAAAAGAAAGAAAAAGAAAGAAAGTAAAAAGAAGGTATTAAGATACGACAGAAAACAAGACGTACTCCTTTGACAAACGGGACGACGGTTTGTCTCCCCAAATCTGGGAGTGACTATTCTGTGGTGCCCGTCCTTACAGCCTGTGTGTGTGTGAAAAAAGCACCGCAGTTGTGCTAGGTAGCTCTCAGGAATAGCTATGCTGCATCCCTTAGCACCCTTCTAGCTCATTTCAGAATGCACTGTAGCCACAAAGAGGGGCTGGAATTTTACAGTTCAAGTGAATATTTTTTGCAAGGGCATAACTTCCTTATTTAAACTATCTGAGCAGTAGGAAGGTGGAGCACCTTAATAATTTGCTTTTCTCTTTTATTGGTGAAATAAAATGCTCAAAATATCTGAGGGTGTTGGAAGAGCAGTTGCTCTTATTGCATTCCTTTGCAGGACACCTGTCTGCATGAAACTCTGTAAACGCTTCTTAACAGGTCCCCAGGTAGCAGAAAGAACACAGCTGCTAAAGAGCGTTAATGGCAGGACAGCTGCTTGGCTGACAGAATTGGAACCAGCGCATGCATGTGCTGGGACTGTAAACAGGAATGAATTTTCCTAAAAGCTTTATAAGTAAAAATGTTTATTTTTGGAATATTAGCAAAATAAAAGAGTTACAATGTTCCTTTAATTTTAAGTCAAAATGTAACGACATGCAGCTTTTAAGGAGGTTTATTTTATAGAAAAATCTTAAATTGAAACAAGGTGGCTTAGAAACAACTTCAGAAATACCAAGGATTTCTTCTAGATGTATATATAAAACACACTTAGGGTTTCTTTTTTTTTTTTTCTTTTTTTTTCCCCCTTAATGTGTAATAAAATTGGTCATGAAATCCTTCTTTCCATAAACCACACATCAGGTACTGGGGGAACCCTTTTCTGGCTGCCAAGCCCGCCATAGATAAAAATGCTTGGTGTGTGGTGTGTGAAGATGTTATAAGGTAGGTGGAACAGGTTGTTCACATGCTAAGAAGATGAATCTTTGATCCCTGTGGGTTGCTCCCAACTTGGAATATTCTATGATTCAATAAAACAGAGATTTTCTGTTTCAAGAATGGGCTCCGAAACAAAAACACCTGATTTCTAGTCTCAGCCACAGTCTTCCTCTGAACCAAAGAACTCACTCAGTGCCAACAAAGTGCCCTGTTTTGGCGGACACGACTCAGACATGGGTTGACAATAGGAATTATGAGTTCCACAGAATACTCAGCATGAGACGCTGCAAACAACTGGCATCCCTTTGGAACCTCACAGACCTTTTGCTCAAGTCTACGTTGCCTTCTGTGCTTTAGCTTTCGCAGCTGTGAAATGAAGATAGCACTACTTACAAAGTTTGCTTCCCCAGCTGCTGCAGTGATTCAACCAGGAGCATTTAGAAAGTCTTCTAGCTCCCTTGAAGCAAGCCAAAGCATAATTTGTGTTGGTAAAGAGCTCTATTTGGTTTGGAAAGTTCATTTCAGGACAGCAGAACTCAAACCTCAACCTACTTCCCCCACAGCACTTTCAACACAGCACTCCAGACCTCACCATGAGAGCAGAGCTCACCTTGTCCTCTTCAAGTGCCATCACTACCTAGTTAGGATTGACAGGGACCTTTAAAAACCCACAGATTTCATTATATTTCTCAAAGTCTCTCAAAGGCATTTCCCATCATCCCTACTACGCAGCCATGAGGCAATTGGTGTGCTTCATGAAGGGTGGAAACAGCAGCCCCATTACCTGCACATAACTGTTCGCAGCTTCTCATCCTGAGCCTGGAGCTGGGTTCAGTTTAAAGTTATTAATTGCCTTCTTCACAGCTGGCACCACAAGCCTCACATGTTGGCTCAAAGCGTGATGTGATAATTAGACAGGGTGAGGGATCTTTATAGGTTTTGTTCTTTGGCAGTATTTTTCCTTTGATCTTCTCTGCCATCCTTTCCAGGAGAGTTATAGCGTGCCAGCAGGAGCTGGTCTGGGCCTTTCATCAACCTGGGGGGAAAACTTCTTCCCGTGCCCCCCAGCACTCTGCTCTAAGTCTTAAACTTTCCATTCAGTTGACTGCTATGCGCTAGCTGTGAGGTGCCTATCATCAGAGGAGCACGTATGGTGCACCTTCCACCACAACACAGATCAAATCAACACATTAAAAGAGCAGTGGGAGCAAAGTTCACTAACTAAATACACAAATAAGTAGGTTTTTGCTAATGCATTTTCTACAATAACTTGCTTGAAACCTTGTCTTTTTCCCTGCAAATTGGACGAACGTTTCTCACTGGGGCTCCAAAACTTCCCATATTCCAAAGTCAAACAGATATTTATCTTACTCATTTTGCAGTTACTTATTGAATAATTAGTAACCAGTTAACAGATGGTGTAGAAACAGTTATACAAATGAAGGAATAAGTCTGAGAGCATTTATAGGTTTCTGAATTAACTGTCTTCCTAAAATGATCATTCTTGGGCTTTTGTCATTTATCCCCTCTTCCAGATCTGGTCTTTCTGTTTGTCACACTCTATCCCTCCAGTCCTGGACAGACATGATTCACAGAGGCAGCAGGCAGGTCTGAACTTCAAGAATTTTCCTCCTACCATGCTGTTCACTATACTGGGCTTTAAGCAGCATAGCATAGCAAAGGAAGAAAAGTATCCGGGCCCTGGGAAGCCTAACTGGTGGGAGTTTTACAACACATATAGAATAAATGAATGAGAGAAGACGTAGTATAGCTATTGGCTTTTTCTACCCTGTAAAGGAAATGAAGCTTCATATTAATTAGAAAACAGAAGCATAAATATACAATTATCTTTTACTCTGTGACGTATGCTGAACTGAGTCCCAAAGCTTTAGAAAACGCCACTGGAAATTACACATGGAGAAAATGCCTGCACGACAGGTGTGTAACTACATACATGACAACAAAATTACTACCAAAGCTTATATAAGTTGAGAAATGATCAACTGTATGATATGCTATGCATAGACTAGTTCTCTGAAGCTGCTTTCCAAGATAATTCCCTCTCACTTGCATCTTGTTCTCACAAGGCAGGGAGAATGAGTATGAAAGCCTGCTAGCAGGTTTTGCTTACTGCCACGTCTGTTTTAATTATTGTAATAAATAGAGGTACTGCACATCTCAAGTTTCTTCTAGGTAAATCTGCAGAAATTCCCATAGGAGATTTCATGTGAGTGTTCAGGAGCTGAAGCTGGTACAGAAGCAGATATCTCACCGTTACATGTCTTATCTGATGGGTAACATTGCTGCTGTTACCTCAGAGGTAGTTCAAAAGAGTGAGCCCCTGTAAGTACTCCCCTTCTCACACAACAGGCTGAGTGTGGCACCTTTTGCCTTCTCCTAATGCTCTGCCTTCCTTCACTTCCAAATTCCTTGTTGTGCCCCTGGCAGCAGCTGGCTGAGGCTGACAAGAAGGAGCAAGGACACAACGCGGCAGCCCACAAGCTGTTGCTCAACAACCACAGAACAGCAGTACAAAGGCGGGAAAAGAATCGCTTAGGAAATAAAATTTACCAAGGAGATTTTCCAATGTCAAGACCCAAAGACAGTAAGATAGTGTTCTGCCATATAAGTACTGGACTGTTTATGGACTGTAACAAGTTACTCCTCATTCTTTCATGGGTTTAGCTTCAGAAAGAATTTTTAAAATCTTCTACATACTTATGAATGCTTCCTACACTCTCCTCCCCATAGGCAGGAAGCAGCCACAGGAGTGAGATGAGTAATTAACTGGGCTAGGTAACCCACTCACAAAACAGTGAAGAAAATGAAGAAGAACAGTGGTAGAACATGATCAGAGCCTTACAGAAACTTTAAAAACAAACAAAAAAAACAACAGATGTGCTTAGTACCACATCTACAGGTTTCCTGAATATTTACAGAAACTATCATTCAACTAACTCTCTGGGCAGCGCATTCCAGTGCCTCACCGATCTTTTGGAGAAGAAATTTTTCTTAATGTCCAACCAGAAACTCCCCTGGTGTAGCTTGAGTCCATTCCCTCTCTTTCTATCACTGTTACCTGGCAGAACAGATTGACCCCACTTTTCAGGCGGTTGTAGAGGGCAATAAGGTCTCCTCTGAGCCTCCTTTCCTCCAGACTAAACAATCTCAGTTCCCTCAGCCACTTTTAAGACTCATGCCTCAGTCCCCTCATCAGTTTTGTTGCCTTTCTCTGAATGTGCTCCAGGGCCTCAATGTCTTTCCTAAAGTAAGGGGCCAAAAACTGAACACATTACTCAAGATGTGACCTTGCCAGAGCTGAGTACAGAAGGAAAAACACCTCCCTGCTCCTGTACAAGCCAGGATGCCATTCGCCTTCTTGGCCACCTGGGCACACTGCTGGCTCATGTTCAGCTAAATGTCATACCAATGAAGGACATCAACCAGCAGCTGGATTGGTCAGCTAGGATTGAAGTGGATCAGGCAGATCAGGATTGACAACATAAGGGTGAGTTTTTAGCTTGGTGGGCCTATGATACTTCAGGCCATCAGGAAGATATGTAACATATCAATGGGCTCAGAATGTAGGAGTGGACTTGATCATGGATGCCATTGCACAAGTTATCCATGAATGTGAAACATGCACTGCAATCAAACGAGTCAAACAGATAATGCCACTGTGGTATGGAGGGCAATGGCTGAAGTATAAATATGGGCAGATTGATTATATAACACCCCCAAATAAACGCCACGGTGAGTACTATGTGCTAACAATGGTGAAAGCAACCAGATGTCTGGAAACATATCCCATGCCACACGTCACTACCAGAAATACCATCCTGGACATCAAAAAGCCTCTAGTGTGTCAACTGCACCTCTCAGCTTGGTGTCATCTGCAAACTTGCTGAGGGGTGCACTTGATTCAACTGTCCATATCACCTACACAGATGTTTAAATAACACCAGTCTCAGCACTGAGCTCTGTGGAATGCCACTCATCACTGGTTCTCTACCTGACATTGAGCTGTTAACTGCAACTCTCTGAGTGCAACCATCCAGGCAGTTCTTTATCCAGCGAGTGGTCCATCCATCAAATCCATTTTTCTACAATTTGGCAATGAGCATGTAATGTAAGATAGCATCAAACACTTTGCAAAAGTTCAGGTAGATGGCATCAACTACTCTTCCTTTGTCACTGACACTGTAACTATCATAAAAGGCCACTAAGCTTGTCAGGTATGACTCGCCCTTGGTGAAGTCATGTTGGTTACCACCCCTCATTTGTACATATAATTATCATTAAGTTTTTGTTTCTATTTTCTTTTTCTGTTGTAAGCAGTTTTTTTCTTAACCCACAAGTTCTATTTGATTCCACTTCTCTCCCTCATCCCTCCCGGGGAGGACTGAGCAAATGATTGTGCAGTGCTGAGCTGCACACCGGATTAAACCACAACATTCATCTAGTGGAACAGGAACAATGTAAAAAAGATGAAGTACTGAAGGAATTAAAGATGGCCCAGAACTGCATATATATCAGAAAATGTAACATTTAAATCATACAAGAAAGTTGTTTTTTCAAGATCTGACAACAAAATCCAATCACAACTGACAACTTGCAGATTGAGAAGTCATGAGCTCCAGGAGCAAAAGAGGACAGCTGTAATTCTAAGCTGCACATAGAAAAAGTTTGACATTTGACACAGTATCAATTTCAGTTTGACCATCAACTCTTTACCAAAACAAGCTTGGTGAAAATTTTGAAAAAAGGACAATAATATTATTTTTTCCAAGGTACCAAATATATGATCAGCAAGACAAATTTAGCTAAGGTTGATGCTGCAGACATACACATTTCAGCCTTCAAAGAAAGTCTAGGATAGCAAACTCAATTTGGTAGAAGACAATCTGATTTTAAAAGCCCTGTCCAGATGAAATATGGACCATGAAATTTGTTCCTGCTGGAACAAATGCTTAGGATGTGACCCCACAGAGAGAGTGTAACAGTCTGTAGTTTGTGTTACAGCAATTGGATTGCTGGTTTTTAAGTGCTATTTCTATACCAAAAAAATAAAGAAAAAAAGAAAAAACGTTCTGAGAACTGTGCCTTAAAGGCTTAAGCTACTCAGAGATTCTGAAGCTGAGCTGGGACTCTGAAACGATTATTGGCTTTAGGCACAGTCATTTGGGACAGCATGCAGGAAAGCGTACTTCTCTTAGAATTGCACTAGGTGATCCTTGAATACCTTGCTGCTCCACCTGAAGCAATGCTTTATCATCCAGCTCCAGCAGCTCCCCACCAACTTCAGCAGCAGTAAGCACTGAACTTTATTAATAGACTTGTAAATCCACCTCTGCTTAGTATATCCTAAGCTCATACTCACCGCTGGAATAACAAATGTAAAAACCACAAACATCATGAATATTACTATTGCCTACTCTGTACTTCCTGTCCTGTACTCTGAAGGCCAAAATTTAGTGATGAGATGCTGCTGTTGGTCAGCATCACACTACTGACGTGTTCTTGGGAAGTCTCTTTGCCTTTTGTATGCTTCAGGTTCAACGTCTATAAGCCTGATAAAACGCACTGAGTTCCACAGAGATCCTGTGTGAAACTACTAATATCTGTCTAAATAAATAAATAAATACATAAATCAGTAAACCACTTACTTTGATTTTTTTTTTTTTTTTTTTTTTTTTAAGATGTAAAGCCCATCAAGTGCAAAAAGTGGCTGACTACAGTGAGGGTGATATCAGGCTTCAGAAGACAGCTCAATTACTACTGAGTGAACAGTGAAATTTTTTAAAGCTCTGTAATGTGTCACTATGCTATGTTTGTAAGCCTGGATAGGAGGCATTTGGGAATTTATTGATACAATTTTCCTAGTTAGAAAATATCAATTTGTCCAGAAACCAAAACAAAATATTTTTTCTCCAGAAAAGAATCCCTTTACATAGATCTCCCCATTAGGAAAAAATACAACAACAACAAAAAAAACACATTAACAAAAAAGTTACCAAGATGGCAAAACACATCTTTTTCATATTTAAAAATGTAAATTCAGGCAACAATTTCAAATTCAAAATTACTTTTGTTTAATTTTTTTTTTCTAGCTTCCTAGCCGTTACAGTGAAGCAGAGCCCAAGTTAAAATACATAATATATATCCGTTTGACATTGAGATGAAAGCCACAATGTTGAAACCAGACTGTGAGACAAGGATGCTGGTTCTTGCCCAGCTTGAGCCGTTTTAATATCAGGCACCCAGCTACACAAGCATTGAAGCTCCACTTCTGACTCTCACCCTGCTGTGGTTAGAAAGGTCATGAATATCCGAAACTGAAGATGTGTCTTGGGCCCCTCTAGTGTGGCACAGATATACTGAGGGTGTTTATTCTTGCAAAGTGAAAGAATCTGCTGGCAAGTTCACAGGATTATATAATGGCTTAGGCTAGAGGGGACTTCAAGGATTATCACTTTCCAACCTCTCTACAAGCAGGGTTGCCAGCTGGTCGATCAAATACTATATCAGACTGCCCAGGGCCCCACATCTTCAGGGACTGGGCATCCAAACTCTCTCTGGGAAGCCTGTTCTAGCAGCTCACTGCTCTCTCAGCTTCTCCCAACCTCTAATCTAAATCTCCCCTCCTTTAGTCTAAAATTATTCCCCCTTGTCCTATCACTATCTACCCTTGTAAAAAGTTGATTCCCCTCATGTTTATAAACTCACTTTAAATACTGGAAGGCCAGAATGAGGTCTCTCCGCAGCCTTCAGTTAAAGTCAAAGCAAAAATAATAATAATAATAATGATCATGAACCCATAACTGCTTTCTGTATTGATTCCTTTTTCTTTAAGAGCTTGAATGGGACACAGGAAGGAAAGTTACATACTGCTGTGGGTAACAAAGCAGGCAGGAAATATGGCTTAGCAGTCAAAAGAACACACACGATAAAGCTCACCCAAGTTCACACACAAGAACAATATTTATCTCCTCTTCCCACCACTATTAGAAAAATACAGAATCCAATTGAGCGTCTCCGTGAGCAAAGAGCTCAGATAGAAAGGGATTAGAAAACGTAAGCCAGGAAATAAAAAACAACCAACATTAGAAACACCAGAGATGTGTGGGAAGAAGCCACGCTGAGGACAGTAACAGAAGGGAAAGGTGAGATGAAGTAGCTCCTTTTTCTGAATCACTGGTACTTCTTTCCTCAGCTCCATTCCTCTTGCTGGCAAAGTCAGCAGCTCATAAACCCAGCATCCCCTACCCAATTTCTAGATGTTTCATTCACACACAGCTTTCTCTTTTCTTCCGCTTTTGAAAGAGTTGTCTATAAACACCAATACAGATCTCTTCTATATTCCACAAAATGCACTGTAAGGCATTTCTCTGCCATAACACCTAGAAGAGAGGTACTGATATGCCACCTAAGCCAGGCTGATGCACAGCCTAAATACTGATAGGCATAGTCAGAGTGTTTTCCTATGTTCTCTCATCTCCTGGTGAGCCTCAAGGAGGCTATCTTTTTGCTCTCTGTTTATACAACACAAGTTTCTTATCTGTGGCTAGGGCTCCTTGATCCTATCATCATACAAATAACGACAGGTGATGATTCAAAAGAAAAGCCAAGCAAAGCATGAGGTTGAGTTGTTTGAATTGCTTTCATGCAGTGCTGGGGAGGGAAAAAAAAAAATCATTATTTGATAGTAGCAGAGATGATTGAATCATGTGTAGTTTTTTTGTTGTTTTGTTTTCAAGTGTTGTGTTGTTCCAAGGTTTTTGTCTACAGTCATTGTCAGTTCCAATTCTCTAAACAGGCAAAAATCTCAGTGGAAATCCTGGCTCCACTAAAGCCAAGTGCCAAATTTCCATTGGCTTCCACAGGCCTGGAATTCACCCGGTCACAAACCAGAGGAAGAATATTTGTAGTAGCAAACCAAATAAATATACCCATGTTTTTCTATGAAAAATCATATTGAGACCTTTTTTTTTTTCCTGGCACGACCAGCCAAGAGTTACACACAGTGATAGAATATGAGATACGGCAGTACTTAAAACAGGAAATGACTGTGGACACATTGTCAGGGCAGTGCTATGCTATCCCAATGGCTGAAGCAGAGAAAACTCCTAAGAACTTTAAATGCTCCGGGAAATAAAATAAAGTGAAATAAAAAACAAACGCAGAAATAAAATAGAATGCACAATGAAAATACCGCCGTTGAAATTGCTGTGAAATTGAGATGAAACAAAGAGATAGCAGACTGTATTGAAAGAAAAATAGCATTGCATGGTGATTGCTGATAAGGTGCCAGATGCTGCCCTGCACAAGAGAGAGAAATCATCCTGAGAGCTTTCCAAGGAATACAGTAGCAATGCAGCAGAATACCTTAGGGGGCAACAACCCTCCATCTTGATAAAGAAATTCGAGATGGGGTGGAACTACTTTGTTACACGTCCAAAGAGCGACTTTCCTATTCAATAGAATTAACATTAACTGATGCATGCATATATGTACTCAACGGATCATGAGGAACTGAAAATAGCTCTTTCATGGTTTACTAACACGCATGTGCTGTCTAAATAAGGATAATTCATCCTTAAAAACTAGGATACCTACGCAGAAGTAATGGAAGGACATGAGGACATAAAAGATGTTTTCTGCATCAGATATCAGTGATACTTTCAAACATTTAATAACTTTGCTCGGGGAACAATGACACATTGCAATAAGCCAGCGCACTACACAGCAGAGGGTGCAGTTATTTGGTGAAATGCTGGAAACAATCTGTGTGCCATGACTGGGTATCTGAATGTGACTAGAGGCACTCTACAACAGACACAGCAGTTCTGCATTTTCTGGGGGAGGTGACTGAACACTCTTTTCTCCAAATAGATCATTTTACTAAAACATTTCTCTCATTCATTCCCCCCCCCCCCCCCCCCCCCCCCCCCCCCCCCATCAGTATCTTTTTCCCCTCACTGAAAATACAGACTTTTTGCATTAGTTCTGGAATCATACAGTCTATAACAGGCTTTCAGATGAATAATTTAATAATAAAATTTAAGAGAATTACTTCTGCGACAGCAAATTAAAAGGTAATGGTGAATTCCCCTGATGATTTGAAGTCATTAATGGAACACAAGTTATGGGTTTTTTGGAACATAATCTGCAGCAATACATTTTCTGTGATATAATAAGGTAGTTTCTTAATGCAAACATTAGAACATCATCAGAATCAAGGATTTCACCAAAAGCTTAACAGGCAAAGCCCCAAATTGCATCAAAATTGGTGATCATTTACAGTATATCAGCCATGTTTTGCTTGTAACAAGTTTCTTTCCAGCACTGCAGATTGCACAATTCAAAATTACATTCACTCCAACACACTGCAAAATCAGCTTCCATTTTTGGTATTTCCTTACTTGTGCTTGATGAGGTACTAGTAAGTATTTCCCACATCTATACTTCTACATTTTAAAATCTTTGTGTGTGTGTTTGATGTGTATTTTACATGAACATCCAGCAGAGGGTTTTGCTGACAAGAGCACAGTCTTTGAGCATACGGATGTATGTTATAAATAGGTGCAGACTTGTCCTGTGAGGGAAGCAAATAGAACACAAGTGCCCTCCACTCACCCACCACAACTGACAACAGACCTGCTCATATATGGACAGAAGGATATCTCTGTTAGAAGAACTTTGATCGCAAATCCGTACCTTCTCACCGCAGTTCTGCTCCATGTCTTAGTCTCTAGCTCATACATTTAGATCTTTATTGCTGGCTGAACCCCAGAAGATGCAAGTTTTCTTTCTATCCAGTGACTTCTGCTTTCTGTAGCTTTTGAATTACATTTTGAGACACAACTACTTTTTCTTCAAAATATTTTGTAGTGATGCAAAAGAGTTTGTGGAAATGTCTTCTGACTCACAGGCAGGTGAACATAGCGTACTATTGTCATTCAAGGGCTTCTTTTTATCTTCTTTCTTACTCACATGACCACCAACTGTGCAGCCCCTCTCACAGACCCCAGCTCTCTGGATGGTTTAAGAAGAAGATGGCTGGGCCTCAGAACAACTTTCACATTACAGATTAACACACGCTTTCCATTTTATGCCAGTTTTCTACAGTTTTAATATTTTTAATGTACATTTTCCTAAGATTCTCTCTTTCTTCTCTCCTTAACTAGACCAAAGGGGAGGAGGATGAACAATCAAAATGTGGCAATTTTTAAATTTAAATATTAGGAAAAATAATAAAAAATGAAAGAATAAAATAACGGGTTTTTATTTTCTCTTTAACTTCAGGCCACTTTTTCTTACTTCAGAGCAGGGTCGTATGACAAACTTGACTGACATCCTGGTAACAACGAAGTTGTGAAGTGATACAACCAATGATAAAGATAGCTCTGCTAACACTTCTATGATACAGAAGCAGTTTTATCTGGAAATTGTGTTCTGCCTCCCTTCAGTTTAGCAAAGGAAAGAGGAGCAAAAATAAATGACATAAAAACTGTGCTTTGCTTCTATGTACTAGGCCATACCAGCAAGAAAAGCTCCTCTGGCAATGAACTTCTCAGGGCTACTTCAGTCCAGGCTGAAAGCTGACCTTAGACAGCAAATGTAATACCTTTATATTAAAGGCACCTGTTACTTATTTTCTACCTAAAAAATGTAATGCTACACATTAACTATAGTGCTTGCAGTGGGAGGAAGGCTGTAGTCAAGAAGTAATTCCACATCCAGAAGTTATAAACAAATGCTCCTATCTTTCATATTAATGTTCCACAATGCATGTAATGGGAGGTTAATTCATCATCAAAAGCAATGAAGCTGAACTGAGCTCTCACAGCAACGATCTGCACTATATTCATTGAGCATGCAACGCCAGTACAGCTCTTACTCAAATGAGAAATGATGAAAGAATACATCTGAGCTGCAAGACCAAACCAACAGAGGCAGGAGTGAGCTAATTTTGTGAGAATAAGCTTCACGGTATTGATATACTTTGACACTTTCTGCATTTGGTATAAAGTTGGCACCATTCTTTTGCACAAGGAAGTTATTTGAGGAACCATGCCAGTTATGCGGTAGAAACAGGACACATGTCAAAACAGCTTTGTTGGAGCAAACAATGCACATTGTGCAAGTGTGTAAAGGCAGATGTGACTTTGCAAGTCTAGAAAGCAAAACAGAGGAGCACACAATGGTGAGTACAGTGGTTAGAAACCAGATATCTCAAAGGCAAGAACTTTTATTTCGGTTGAGGGAAAGAGAAGTTTGAATGGCCCCACCACACAACATCATGGACACTCGTGTACAGAAATAAACTATTTCAGTGAGCAGAATAGAAGTAGAAGACAGAAGAGAACTGTTAGCTATGAGGGATAGTACAATTCAAAAGCCCCATAATCTGAAACTATCATAGATGACATCAGAAAAAACATTCTGTGAGAACAACAAACTTGCAAAAGTTTCTTCTCAATTTGCTTGGGTTTGTTTTTTTTACCCCCAGTTTAGATAGTTTCGATACCTTTATTCTTCCTTAAGGAAGAATGAAACATATCCCTGGCAATTGATATTACTTTTGCAGGATAAATAGATGAGTAAAGCTGTTTCCTTGGGCCATCCTAACCATCCTTGATAGGGGCCTTCTTAGAAACTGTTCCCTGTTTATAGCAGAGGCAAATTTGTTACGTGACAAGAAAATACATTAACATTCCTTTCACTGAAGTGCCCCAGCCCTATGTACACCATCAGAAGTGCTACAGTCATCACAATATCTATTTTAGCTTACATACTAGCTTTTTAAGTTTACACATCAGCATAAGTGAAGAAAGTTGTAAGATACGGCAATGCAGAACCCCTCCCTCACAACAAGAGCAGCATCAGAATAGGTCCAGCAAAGTTCAACCGTGTACAAAGTCTGTGTTATGAAGACTAAGAGAAATTATCTTAAACCAACACACCGTTATTGAACTGAGCTCAGGAAGCGTGTTAAAAATATACGAGAAAACTGATCGGTGTATTTGAATACGGTGAATCATTTTCAACAGTGCCTATGCCACGGCTGCATAGACAGAATACAACAAAATAGTACATGAATCTCAAACACACAAGATAATGAGAAAAAAAATAAATAAAGCCAGAGAACTGCTGACCAAACAGTGCTTTGAGAACATTTTTCAATATCGGATAAAATAATAATAAGCGGGTTAACAATATATGAAGAGAAGATAGTTAATGTTTTAGAAGCATCAATATTATATTAAAGCACAGATTAGATAACAGCTTGTATGCAATTGGTTTGTTAGCAAAACCTGGTTTGCTCCTAGCATCATCACCTGCAAGTCATGGCAATGGGAGCACAAGACCTTGTAAAGAACCTAGCTACCCAACTATTTTATTGCTGTGCAGTAACTGTCATCTCTGTTTGGTTATTTTTGTCTTTTTCTTTACTGGATAAAAATACCACGCAACAACGTGTCTAAGATTAATTTAAAAAGGTATCTCTTACACAGCTTTTTTTTTTTTTTTTTTGGGGGGGGGGGGGGTGGAAATCAGAATTACCTGGTATTACATTTTAATTTTTAATCAGGTTCAAGGTCATTACTTGCAGAATACACAGGGAAAATACAAGGAGATTTAAAGCGGAAAGTGAAATACTAAGGAAGACCTCTTATTGAGGTATGTTGAATGGGAATCCTGTAGCTAGTACAAATGAATGTCAAAGCCCCTCATTCACAGACAAGAAGAGAGAAATAAGAGATGATCATTTTACAAATAAGTGGGAAAAAATATTCCAAATCCCTCACTTTCTCCCTCTTTCTACAGACTACAGAAATACACATGTCAATGTGTCATCTTGCTAATACTGCTGTTGGTGTGTACACAAACACATCTGTCTTTATATTTATTCAGTCATCAAAATTCCAAGTCTGCAAGCTAGTCATAATTATGCCTTCCAAAGAGGCAGGCACCTGCCATTTACTGTACCTTTTTCAATTACATCTAATTGAAGACTTGAGTTCAAATAGAGGAAGAGAGACAAGAGTTCTTCAAACTGTCTAAACACTTTCTGCTGAATAGGAAGAAAAAAGTAGTCTCCTACTCCAGCTCAAAATAAGACCTCCAACATGACTGGCATTATAAAGAACTGGGATATGAGACATTTTTCCTTCCTCTAAGCACCCCACACCATACAGATGCTTTCTGCATGGCTGATGGCTCACAGCCAGAAGAAAAGCCCCCTAGCCTTTCAGTCACAGCTGAAGCTAGGCTATGACGCATATCCTGGGTATAAGAACTTGTCCTGGCTGCTCCAGTAATTTTCTTTTTTGAAAAGCAAGGATGGGGGGCAGCAAGTTAGAAATTGGAAAAAAAAACAGTTTACCAGTAATCTTAGAGATGAGATGACTGATCATAGATTATCTTCTCAGAGTAGAGCTGTAAAGTCCTCGACAACAGCAACCTAATAGGCACTGAGCTAAAATAACCTTCTAGGAACTGAAGAGATAGAATAAGCCCAGCTGGCTCCACTTACATAAGTGATGTAATTAGATGTAAAAGAGAGGCTGATTTTAACCTGTGTGAGCTGCATTAAGTCCATTTTTGAGAAGATGCTTGACAAGTTAGAGAAATTCTTTCTTGTGCTGAGTGATGTGTTGGGAGAAGCTGACTGCAATGGTCTGTCCCCAGAATCATAGGAAACAAACAAACAAAACCTCATTTATTTTTAGCAGATTAGTCTTACACTGAAAACAAAATAGCCAAATGGAAAGTATCTGATAACCATCAAGGGAAGATCCACTGTTAGGCTGTAGAACACATGCAGCACACGCACATGTAGAACACAAGAAAACCAGAATAGATGAAAATACAATAAATCATTATCATGTTAGTGATACAACCAAAAAGGTGCATCAGCATAATACTTCATCCTCTTGTAATCAAAGCTAAGATTATATTTTTAATCTGTGTAAGTGACATTATTAAACCATCATTTCCTAGCTCCATTACCAGCTTCCTACATGCAGAGGAAACCTATAGTGTTTATAAGTTTGATTTTAAGATAATGGATGATAAGTGCCATTTAACCATTGAAAATCTTTTTTCTACACAAAATCTAAGCTTGAGGAATAAAATGTAAATGCTAAAATGGTGCTATCCTGGTTGTTTGAAAGCTTAAAGGATTTAATGCTTTTGATGAAAAAGTCAAGGTTAGCAATCTTTCGCCATTTGTACTGGCATCTAGAGAATGCAAACAGCTATATCAAAGGCAGAAGAATGTGAGATTCCCTTCTCCTGCCTTTGCACATTTTACGTTTTCTACAGGGAAATGTGGGCTCATCACCAAGGCCAAGGTGATTCCTTCAGATTTCCCTGAACAGAACTGCTGAAACAGTTTTATGGTGCTTCCTCATCAGGGACCATGCAGCCCTACCAATACCAGCCTGTAGATTGCTAAGCTAAGTTTATCTACTCCATTTATATCCTGTTTCAAGGAGTTAAAAGCTTACAGCAGTACAGAGAACAATTCATTTTTTCCCCAGTCAGATTCTACAGAATAAGATATATTTGTCAGGTCACAAGAGCATAACAGAACAACAAGATATATTCTGTGGGTTGTAATAAATGAGTACTCTTTATGTGATCATGTTTCCTTTCTTGTAATAAATAAAGACAACAAGATGGGCTTGATTTGTCAGCTTTTCTTATGTTCATCTCTATTTATTTTATTTATTTATTTATGGTAGTGCTGTATATTTCTGATGCTTGTTTTTCCTATGGTCTCAATATTCCATTAATACTTACAGTCAGTTCCTGAACAGATGACACTGCCTGTCAGACAGGAGAGCTGACATTCAAGTCAGTATTTTCAGATTTAATGTGTTTTCCAGTAAGGATACATGTTGACAGTGATAAGGAGTGCCAGATCTGATGATACAAAACATGCAGAACTTCAGGTATGCAAAGAATCACTCTGAATTCCTTGGGATTACTTGCATGCTTAACCAGAAGCAGGTGTGGTAATCTTTGCAAGACCAAGGTCTTACTTTAAAAAAAAAATTGTAGGTCAAATTCATTTCAGAGATCATTCCACTGGCCAAATAAATGCAAAACTGATGAACTTAGTGCAGTCACTTAAAAGTTTCATTTGGCTTACAGTCTTCTCTGCCTGTTCTTTCTTCCACTCATTCATTCATTTAGCAACACACCTGGGAAATAAGTGCTATTTCACTGAATGTTTCAGATTTACTTGAAGGTGTAAGGGAATATAAGAACACAATTCGCAGTCACATTATTCTTTCATTTACTTTGGTAGCATCATCTCCACTTTCTGTTGTAGTTTATAAGCCTGGCATTAGCAATAAAGAACTCCGTTCACTTTTCTTTCACTGACATGAGCAAAGAGTCTCATTGTTTGACAGCATGGATTAGCTGCGCTCATGATGGCCTCTGATTCAGAAGGAGATTGAGAAACAACAGTCAAGTCTTTCTTTCTCCACCTAAGCACTGAGCACTAATTCAGTTTAAGATTTGGAGAGAGAAGCAAAAACAAGACAAGCCCAATAGATGTCAAGTGATCCAGGGGAGGAAAGAAAGTGTCACACACAAAGTGGCACATCACTAGCCTGCTGGAAGGAACATGAACTTACTGAGGCAGGTCTGGGGCTTTGTCCATGTAATCCTCTCATAGCACTGAGGACAGACTTCAGAATAGTATACACAGATACTAAACAGAGCAAATTCTTATATTTGCAACAAGGAGCACTAAGGGTAAATTATCTCTTAGGATGAACTCTGACTCTTATTAGAGCTTGTTTAATCCATGCACAGCAAAGGTAGCACCTAACAGCACGCCCTGGTAACAAAAACAAGAACTCCCTGTATATCTTTCGTATTATTACATTAAATACATTGCTACCTACTACACCGTACCCTAAACTAGCATTCCCTCCTTTGCTATTCCTTTTATTTCACAGTCACTGTTATTTATGGTCCATGTAGTTCCTTGTTCTCTGCTTCAGAAAATGAAGATAATGAACAACATTTGTGGTTTGCCTTCTGTGCTGCTGTTTTTTTGTTTTCACTGCTTATTCCCAACAGGGCTACCCTGTTTGTTCTTTTTATACATATGTGATGGATAGCTCCAATTTTCTTTTTCAACATAACACAATTAACAGGGTTTTCTAAAAACACCCAATAGTCTCTCTGACTTTCTAAGAGGAGAAGCAGTGAGTGAGATTACTTTTACTACAGCACAAACAGAATAAATAAAAAGTAGGCAGGGTAGATTGAACTTTAGTCTCCAAAGCATGTTTTTAAACCCAGAAGCGAACAAAGCCCTTTCATACACACAAAGGGGTGAAAGGAAAGCGGGGTCCATTTCTCAGTGCAATAAGATGGGTTCTGGGAGCTGCCCCTGAGCTCGGTGTGACTCCTCATCATGAGGGCTATCCTTGGACAGAGCTGGGGCCTGGGGACAGCTGCTTCTCCTGGGCACAAAGGCCTCATGGCACAGGCAGCCTGAACCTTCCCACTGAAAGTAGACACAAGTCCATCCTAAAAGAAAGATACGGCAGGGTAACCCCATTGCAGGCACTGGCTGAACTGCTCTGACTATGCCACCAAGCTCT
The DNA here is from genome assembly GCA_035772895.1 of Perdix hodgsoniae. Classification (NCBI taxonomy): domain Eukaryota; kingdom Metazoa; phylum Chordata; class Aves; order Galliformes; family Phasianidae; genus Perdix; species Perdix hodgsoniae. The sequence goes on along the minus strand of JAPSGF010000030.1, from coordinate 2,306,976 downwards.
GACTAGCAAGCATGGGTAGTATTTTAAATTTAAGTTACCAAAAATAGCTATGTCCACCTATTTGATGCTGCTCAGGAACACTGTGTTGGCTCCACAGCATAGTGCTATGTTGACATAATCTTAATTTTCCCTTGCTAGAACTATTGCCTCTTCCTTCTCCTCACCCTTTTACCCTGTCCTCACATTGCTTCAGATTTAATTTGTTTCCTGAGCATTGGTTTCAAGGGTTGCATGAATCAGTGTGACACAAACTTTGCCAACCCACTGTTGACATTCCAAGTGTGGTGCAATAGCAAGAGACAAGATTGCAGATATTCAATAAAACAAAAAGGCAGGTTTGTTTTTTCTAGAAAAGTTTCATTTGTTCTGGCAGGTGTGTCTGATACCTTTTGCATAATGATAAACCCACACACATTCTTCATGTAAATAGTGACCCAACAGTTGCTCTTAGTTGCTTCAAGTAAGTGCATGTAACAACCTGCACTTACATATACACACATGTTTACAAAGCATTCATACAGTGCAAAGTAAACAGAGCCCATTGTGCTGAGGGAGGGACGTAAAGCACTGCTGGAACAGAGGTGCTGTACCATGGCCAGCATGGTCCAAACTGTCAAATTCTTCAGAAATTCAGGGATACTCCAATAAAGCTTATCTTTCTTCCAGCGTCTACTACCAGATAATTTTTTCTATCATGCATTATGTGAAATACCTCACTTATCTCAACTATTTCTGTTCCACAAAGGCTGTGGGTGCAGTGCAGTGGAGCTACTGGAGACATAAACATGAACAGCTGTGAGCAGAGGCACATCACCAGCCTCTCACCTGAGGAACGAGGGTTATAATGTCCAGTGCGACTGCTGAAGCTCACAAATTTGGACCCTTCTGAGTGCTGAGACTAGCCCTCATTTGCTACATGTGCTCCATACAACTGCCCTGCCAACTCAAACTTGGCCAGTAGAAAGCTTCTCACATCCTTTATTACATCCTCTGCTAGCTTTCTCCTTTAGATCCTCCAGTGCTGAGCCTTGAAGGTCTGCAGAATATTCCTTGTGTTAGCCCTCACTATTAATTAGATCAGATAATTACTAAGAGCTTCATCTTTGTTCTGCTCAGTTTCACAGTGGAAGTGAAACAACTGAACCTAATCTTGATACAGTTTGAGTAGAAACAATAAATAAGACTGTTCATCAATACTACTGTTTGGGTTAACATGTACCTTGTGGACGATTATTCAAGTTTCTGTACTTCAAAATGGAAAATAAAAAAGTATTGCTATGTATGTGGTAATATCTTCTATGTGATAATATATTCTTAATCCAGAATTATAATTTTAATGTGTAATTCTGATACACCAATTCATACAATTAGTATAGCTGAACTTTCTGCCAACAGCAAGCAGGTCAAATTAGCTTTGTTTGATATAGAGACAACTGCAGTATCTGACAATGAGCTTGGAGGGACTGATTTATAACGGATGAAAAGAAGATATGGCTCTGCTTTTCTGTCATACTTGCTGGCATGAACACTCTCTGGTGTCTGCATTGAGCAACAAATAGTTTAACTTATACTTTTGATCCTGCACCAAAAAGGACTAGCAATGTAATCACTTAAGGACCAAATTAAAAATTCACTTTTCAGACCCAGTGGCTCACCTGTGTGTTTTTAATGCTCTCTGGCCGGCCAAATGCACAGCTTTTAGCCATGTAACCCACCTGCAGGAGCAATTCACATTTCCACACTTGACTTTGCGCGGAAATATCCTAGGAGCACCCAAACACTAAAAACACAATTGTGGAAGCCAGTGGCCCTGTACAGGGACATGGTACCGGAGCATCCAGCCTGGCAGCAGCCACCCTCCTCTCTCTGGCAGTGCTCATTTATTCACTCATCATTTCAACACAAGCAGCACAGTAGCTTCTGTGGCAATGGAAAGCAAATTAGAGTCTGACCACCATTGAGAATTCTCAATCTACTCAAATAGCCACTGTTTAAGTCACACCTGAAGTTGCTTTATGCTGTAAGGGGCCAGCATAAGCATGGGCAACAGGATGTAAAGGGAGTATTTCAGGAGCCTGTAAATGCAAGTGTGTTTAAACTGTTTGGATGTGGTGCTCAGGGACATGAATTAGCAGAGGGTTGTTAGAGTTAGGGCAGTATGGCCAGGTTGCGGTTAGACTTGATGATCTTTAAAGTCTTTTCCAACCTGAATAATTCTATGATTCTATGATTCTAACTGAAAGGCAGGAATGTTCCCCACTGGGACTGAGATACTGTCCCTTGGGAGTTTTACTGTGAATACAGTGGAATCAGGATCCCATCTTGTCATACATTTAATATTCTAAAAGAAGCAAAGCTACACAGACTTTGATAATCAGATGACTGTGGTTCATACAGGGAGTTCCTGTGAAACATACCGCTACCACTGTAAGACAGTAAGTGTTTTCTGCCTGTTTGGGTGTAACAGCTGCAACATGTCATAAGAAGTCGACCAAATAAAGCCAAAAATCCAGACAGGTTTCTGATGCTTTCTAGGAGACACTTTGATCTTTGCATCTACTAATATGTCCAATACATGATGAGTTTTGTCTTTCCCTGTGAGTAAATTCATTTGTTTTATATTATATTTAATTTTAGAAAAAGTACTAGAATCTGTTTCAACGTGACTAAGAAAATACCTAATAATTGTCATCAAGCTTATCTGATTGGCATTTTAGCTTGAGTTCCTACTAATAAAAAACTATTTGAGACTTTAACAGAAATGTAAATGTTGAAGTTTCACAGGTCATTGAGTTTTATAATATTGAGTCATTGGCCTATTATACATTGATCAAGCAAATAGCAAATGGTGTGACTTGCCAAAGAGCATTACACAAATATTGACTAGGAATTCATGACAGTCGGCTACTCTCCAAAGGCTGCAAAAGTTAACAGGAAACTTTTACCTGGGGCAACTGCAAGACTCTGCAGTAAGACAGACAGCTGCAGTAGTTCCTTTCTGTAACCATCTTTTCTAATCCAGGCAATCTTATTGTAAACAGATACACACTTGAAGAAAATACTTCTATTCATGTCGATTTCCTTGCTTATTTCTCAATCATCTCATAATTCCAGCAATATCTATTGCTCTCCTTATTTAATCATATAAATTAAACAAGCAGAAATGCAAATATATGCAGTGTACTGCTCCATTTTTACATTTGATTTGTATGAAGCATAATGTATTTTATCTTGAACAAAGAACACTAAATTACAAGCTTCTAGCATGGCTATTCCCAGTCTTACTTCTCCATCAAAGGCAGGAATTTGATCCGAGTGCTCATTTGCAGAGGGAAGCATTTCAGTTCAGAAAGGAGAAAAAGGCACTGTACTCACTAAGCCCTTCTCAGAGCACCTCCTGGAGCAAAGTCTGGTTTGAAAACATCCAAATATCTTCTTCATAGAGTCACAGAATATCTCAAGCTGGAAAAGAACCACAAGGATCGTCAAGTCCAGCTCCTGGCTCCACACAGGAACACCCAAAATTCAAACCCTACATCTGCAAGTGCTGTCCCAATGCTCCTTGAACTCCAGCAGCTCAGGGCTGTGCCCACTGCTCTGGGCAGCCCATTCCATGCCCTCTGGTGCAGACCCTTACCCCAATCCCCACCTGCCCCTCCCCTCACACAGCTCCATGCCGTTCCCTCAGGCCCTGTCGCTGTCACACAGAGCAGAGCTCAGCGCTGCCCCTCCACTCCTGTGAGGACCTGTAGCCACCATCAAGCCTCCCCTCAGCTCCTCTGCACTGGGTTGAGCAAACCCAGGACCCACAGTTGCTCCTGATCCTTGTCCTCCAGAGCCTTCCTTTGGGCATAATAGTTCTACATCTTTCTTATACAGAGGCACCCAAACCTACACCCAGTGCTTCAGGTGAGGCCACACAGTGCAGAGCACAGCAGGACAATTCCTTCTCTCACCTGATCAGCAGCTCTGGACCTGATGCACCCCAGGCTAGGGCTTCCATAGAACAGAGAGCACTGCTGAGAAGATCCTATCTTAAAGTTGATCTTTTCCTGGGACACAGGGCACACTACGGGCGTTTCAGACCCTGTTCCACAGTCAGACGCAGGAGCATGCACCGTTTTCCTCAAAGCACAGCTGGAGGAGGTTACCCCTAGTTTATCCACCTGGCTCAGAACCAGAGGCCTCACCCACATCCACAGGGGAACTGGCTTCATTTCCCCCTCACCACAAAAGAATTCAAATCAATTCTCTTGAAGAGACTACAAGGCAGCTTGGGATTAATAACATCCATTCCATAGGAAGCAGTTCCACACTACTTGGAATAATCAGATATTTTCTCAGCCAGGGAGAACGTATAGACTCTTAGACATTCAGCTGGAAGGAGAAAACAAAGTATCAGTCCTTGTTCTGCTGCCTATTTCACACTTCTGTGCTGTATGTTTAATAAAACAGGAACTGACATCAGTGCCTTCCATCCCAGGTGAGCGGTTAACACAAGATCTCAGAATCGCACTTAATCTCCTTTTTCCTTTTTCATCTAACGGATGCTGAACTAGTCCCTGAAAATCAGTCCAATTTCTTAAGGAGAACATTAGGTCAAGTCATGCCTCTGTCAGAATGAGATGCATGGCACAGTAGGTTGACTCACTCAGCTTTCAGCAAGCTGGCATAGAAACCAGCAGCGGCCATGACAGGATAGTGTCTTCTGCACAGGCTGGTAACTGAGCTCAGGTTTCTCATGAGACTGAAGGAGGGCAGCCTGGACACGCTGCAGACAGGCTTGCTGCCCTTCCTAGCCACTGCTACACCTTTGGGTCAACAAAAAGAGCACCTCCGTGGTCAGCTGTGTTGACAATCCTCAAGAGGCTTTCTATCACCAGCTAACAGACAAAGTCATACAAAAAGTCATAGAAAATTTATAAGTAATTTGGATTTCAAGAGATTTGTATTTGCATCATTATTTGTCAGTTTTCCTTAAAGCTCCAAGCCACAGACCGGAATGGGATTCTGTTCTGCGTCTGGTTTAGGAGCAGAAGTATCTCAGGAACAGGTTTTGCAGTTTCCTGCCAGCTGAGTACACCCAGAAAGAAACCTTACCATAGCCCTGAACACAGATACTGCTTTGAGGATACAGGCACTCACCTCCACCATCTGTGTACTGGGAGCACACAACATCCAACACTTCACTCATCCCTTGAATTCTTTAAAAAATACATAAAGCTGCTTTTGAAACTCTACCATTTTTGGCTTGCAGTGCTTTTCAGCAGATAGAACTTTAGCACTGCTGATCTTTGAGTAGCAGTGATTTGAAGACAGCTGAAATAGAACTGCTGCACCTTGCCAAGAACATTTCTCTTGACACAAGCTCATGATGGATAGATCAATAGCTTCTTGAATCCTCATATCCTTTTCAAATTACTGCTCCTGATATATACCTGAGTAGGCCATCTTATCTGATAACTTAAACAAGCAACCTGTCTACACTTTAATTGTTATTGAGGATTAATGTTGTTTATAAAATGAAATCAATACAATCTCTATTGCTTATTAACAGAAACATTCTGGGCTCTGCTTTGTTTGCTTTGCTTTTCAATTAGTTTCTATTATTTTCCCTATTAGCTTTTAACAAATAGCTGTAGAAATAAACTTAATGGTTGTGAAACTGTTATCAGAGTCAACAAAGCCCCTTAATGGAAAGTCTTGTATATTTAAATGTAAAAAAAATCCACTGTTTAATCATTTGACATTATGAGATAAGTTTATTACTATACATCTGTTCTGTGCTGGGCCTCGACTTTTTTCTAAGCTGAGCAATTAAGAGTTCTTAAGAGTTCTCAAAAGTTTGGGTGTCAGAACAGTTAAGCTCTTCGTTACATGTAAGATGAATAAACTACACAGCCTCTTAAAAAATAGCAAAAACTGAGAGTGGGCAGAAAATAATGAGATTCCCAGGCACCTAATAAATATTGTCTTATTACATAGTAAAAGTGTTCTCAGCACTGTGCAGCCGTTAAGTATCTGAAATATCTTCCAGACACTGTCCATGCTGCCTCTGTCATCCTGATTCACATCAGTCACAGCGACTGCTGCAACTGCGAGGGTTTGTTCATTCCTAGCAGAACAGAAGAGAAGCGAGATAGGCTAAAGTTCCTTGGCTCCAGATACACTCTTTAGTATGAATCATAGAATCATTAAGGTTGGAAAAGACCAATAAGATTATCTAGCCAAACCATCAACCAACAACCATCACGTCAGGTAAATCATGTTCTTCAGTGCCACATCCAAACGACTCTTGAACACCTGCAGGGACAGTGACCTCCTTAGAGCCAGAGGGAGAACAGATGATAGTGAAGGCCAATGGCGATATGGCAGGGAAGAATAAATTTGACGATGCTGAAAAGCAATAATCGTGGCAATAAATCTCAGTATATAGTGTGGTAGCAGTGCTCCATTCTCCAGCTAGCACTGAGATAGTACAAATCTGTTTTCTCAGTCTTTTTCTTTGTTGCTGTGTTTCACATAAAGTCAACTTTGCTTTCGTGTTATTCACCACGTAGAAGGAACTGTGTGTGACTGAGATTGCAATGGAAACTTTCTATCTATGGAAATAGAGTTCTACCAACCTTGCTGAAAGCCATGCTGTGTCTTTTTTTGTCCCATGTTTTTACCCATTACTAAAAGCCAGAGACAACTGCAGATCTATCTAACTCTCTTGGCATGCTCTTTGTGCAGTCTTGGTAATTTAGCTGGACTTTGTCATTAAGCAAGCATATTTCCAACAGTAAGAGAGCTGAGTTGTTGTGCAGTGTCTGCTGCTACTCAAACTGCAGGGCACTAAAAACAGTGGAATGATACCTGCATCCCTGTGCAAAATGAACCTGTCTTGGAAGCACCACCTTGCCCCTTCCTTCACTGATATAAGTAGAGAACTGGTGTAAGTACAAGACGCTGTTGAATAGGCCCAGAAAATAGATACATTTTTGGATGCAAATGTGTAATTCCTGCACAGATGGGGAGGATGGTCCAGGCCCTTTGCCATTTTGCTCCTTGCTGTGTATTCTGAACAGCACATAAGTAAATAGGTCTAAAAACCGCTGGACACAGCACACAGGCTGGCTATCAGAGCCGGTCTCCAGACGGCTCTGCACTCCCTTGGTTTGAAATAATTCTGCTTGCAAGTGAAAGAAACATTCCTAGTCTTCAAGCAGCACTGACACATTCCAAGGTGGGGCGAGGCAAAAGGTTATGAAACTTGCTCAGGTGTCATTTATTTCATGAAAGTTTGCTGGTTATTATAATCAAATGTCAATTGTCTGTAATTGCTGTACGCAATGGAAAATCCCTTCTTATTACATGTTCTGCCACTAGCTGTTAAAGTACTCTAGCCCTCAACAATGAAGCAATATTTTTAAAATAGTTTTGACATGTAAGCAGGCCCAGGAGTATAATTAACGTACGTTTATTTTGATTTATTTTTTTCTTATGGTTTTCCCTGTAAGGAAACCACCCTATTTTTCAAAAGAAGGGTTCAATGCAAAATGAAAGACTTCTTCCAACCCATTTTAATTCATTGTCTAATTACTAATTAATAACACATTCTGCTTTGATGGCCTTTGTCTTATCTTAGCTTTACAAGCATGGATGAATCTTACAGTAATCTCACAAGACATAACTGCATTGGTAGCTTACATAGTAAGGATCAGATCATGGAGGACAACTGGAAGTCATCTCAAATGCAGTTGTGAAGAAATATTCTCTGATAGCAAGCTGGCAGTAAGAGCTGCAAAATAAGGTAAAAACTGTTGTAATCCAGAGCAATTATTATTCCATGATTCTATTTAGGGACATGGTTTAGTGGGCATGGTGGCGATGGATTGATGGTTGGACCTGATGGTCTCAGAGGTCTTTTACAACATTAACAATTCTATGATATGATTCTCTGAATGGAGAAGTAAGATTTGGTATAAAAACTTGGACTGAGCAGGTGTTGGGCTGGGTTTAGCAGAGAACATCAATTCATTTTAATCTTTTCATGTTTTTATCTTTTCTAATAAATGACATGAATTAATGGATTGACTATAGACATGATAATTGGATTATTGAGGGAGAAAGGACTAGAGGTGGGGTGACAATGCTTAAACTGATGGAGAAAAAAATTAGAAATTTTCCATTAGCCAATAACATCTTAGTTTAACAGTTTGTGAAGGAAAAAAAAAAAAAAAGAAAAAAAGGAAGCATAAGGACAGCTTACATTCTAGAGCTGAGGGTAGAGAAATTCAGACCAGAATCCAATGCCAGAGTCAGTTTCTGCATGGATGCTATAGACTTGCTGTCTATAGCGTGCTGTCTATAGACTTGCAGCTTGAAGTTGCAGCTGGCTTTCTGAAAAGGTGCTGGGGTTCAAATAGTTGCTCTGGGCTTGATGCAGAAATTGCACTGTGCTGCTCCATGGCTTGTTCTATGCATATGGGAAAACATGATTCGTATCTAGCTTAAAATCTTTGGCTCTGTGGAAAGAAAAGACATTAACAGTGTTCCAATAGTCAAGCAATCAGAGTAGTTTACAATGAGTTGTACTTGAAAAATTAAGAGGAGAGAGGAAAGAGCCAGAGCATTAGCCTGCCAAGTTGGTCTAATGTTCCTCATCAGTGTCTGTGTTGTTTTTGTCTTATATTTTCATTAGAGCTGACCCACTGTAGGTGAAATTATGTGTAAAAATGTGCAAAATTTCCCTCAGCCTGTACCTGAGTAATTCTTGCATTGAAAATTATCCATACTCATTTTAACTGGCAAGCCAAAGATAAATACCCAGATCATATGCAGGTACATACAAAAGCTGAACTAGGTTGATCTGTAATTGTCACTCCAGAGATCCCTTTAGCACTTTTAAATATATGCATTTTCTTTCTTCACAATGAGAAATGATGTGAATATGAGACTGAGTGGGAATTCATGTTTACATGTGTATATACAATGAAGAATGGAAATCATGGAGCAAACCCAAATAAAGGCACACTGAAGAAATTGTATGGAAGTATGCACCTATGTAAAAAAGAATATTATGCATGCTGGTCATTTTGAGAAACCACTTATTTTTCAAAATGACTAAATTCTGGTTATTTTCATTATTAGCACAAGAGGTGTTTATATTATGTACACTGGTATTATGAGACACTTCTTTAAATTATTCTTTATATATATTGTGCATGTTAACATCTTCATAGCTTGAAGAAGTTAACATCTTCATAGCTTGAACTGTGATGAATTTATCTGCTGTGCTACAGTTATGCTCTTGAGCATCTGCATCTATTCACTCTTTTGGACTCCTGTGACTTCATTTCAAACAACCTTGACCTTCATTAAATGACTTGGTTAAGGCTGATTTAGAGAGACAGCTTTATTCTTACTAACACGCACGCCTGTAGGAAAATTGGAGAAGTCGTGTGCAAAAACAGTATTCAATTTAATAGAGACAAGAAAAAAGTACTCTGGTTTTGGCACAAATATACAACTCTACAGTCATAGGATGCAGAATAATTGGTTAACAGTTCTTCAAAAAAGTATTGTGGACTTAAACTGCAGGCTGAACTTGAAATAACAGTGCTCCAGTTCTGAGCAAGACTAACCACAGATTGAAATTTTCAGGGAGAAGACATTTCAGGAAAGCACCTTGTAATAATATATTGTGTACACAGAACATGAAAGCGGCTGAAGTTCTAAACTCAGTTTGCAAACAGCAGATCATTTCCAGAGGCTACAGTTAATAGGTACTGCAAATGGATATGAATAACCTGAGCATTCAATAGAATATACACCTAAGGATGGTGAGTTGAGAAAGAGGCATTGTGTAGCTGTAAATGTATGGCATATTACCAACCTTACAGGCAAAATGGTCCCAGTAGGAACACTTGTGTTGGCTTGCAAAGAAGTATAAAGATCTAACCCTGGTTGGCATCCTTGTGGGGCAGACCCCATCCTGTATCATTTGTTCCATCTACACAAACACCAAGTGTTCACTGCAGTACATAATGTTGGGAGGAGAGCCACAACAACTGCAGGAAACACGAGTAGCAGAAAATATCATTCAGGTGTTTAGAGAGGAAACATGGAAGGCAAATGTGTATTTTATGAGCTTATTCTCTTATCACTGGTTATATATTTTAATTCTTCTTTGTATTATGTGGATGGGTGATATGATACAAACCTCTGTAGAAAAAAGTCCAAAGAAGCCAAACAAATTTAGAAAAGTTGGCCCATGTTTGGTCTGACAACTGAAGTTTCACACACTGTCTGTGGATCCAACTTCACTCAAACAGTGCTGTCAGTATTGTTTTATTTGCGTGTAATTGCTATCCAAATTTCATTTGGATCCAATTTCAAAAAGTAAAATTGGATGCTACAGTACACACTTGTAGACAGCAGGATCAGGCGCCTTCAGTTAGCATCCATCCCTTTGGAACAGCAGAAATGCCTGCTAATAGTTAACCAAAGTTGCATAAAATGCCAATATGCATAATTAAAAGCACTAATGAATGCTTGGCAAAATAGTGGTCATTTCTCACAAAAAGTTATAAATAGAAGGAATATTGAAAAAAGCCTGGCTAGAGAGTGTTTTCTAATGCTTTTTTTTTTTTTTTTTTTAAATGAAGCTTAATTTATTTATTTAAAACAGTAGGATAAAAGATACACTTTGTGAAGCTGATTAAACTTCTCCACAGGTCACACACCCAAACTGAAGGATTTTTTTGCCTCTCAAATCAGATTATATAAATATTTCTTTGCCATAACTCTGGAAATGATCTGGCAATACCTGGGAGCCAAAGCACCCTGCAGCAGGAATGGAAACAGCAATATCCTCTCCTAGCAGACCTGAGGACTGCCTGGTGGGATGCCAGCTTTCTAGTGGAAAGTACCCACATTTTTTTCTGGAGCGAGCTGTTCCTCCAGCCCATTCTCTCTTCCTGCCCTCTGGCTCAGCAACCCACCTTCTCCCCTGTCCTCCCTCCACCACACCACCTGCGTCAATGCCGCTCCAGGGAGAGAAATTTTGGCTGAGCTCAGAAGGCTTAGCATCAAGTGATTTAATTCCAGCCTGCAAAGAGCCCTGTGAAAGAAGCGTGGCTTCCTCCTGCAGCCTACTCTCACGCGGAACTGGATTCTAACAGAGCGAGGATGCAACTCATGAATTGGCAGTGGAAATAATTTGGATATTATGCATATCGTTGGAACTGGTCTGGAAGGAACATTGAAAGAGATAAGACGCGGAGAACAGGAATATGAACACAGCGAAGCTACAAGAAGCTGAAAGGAAAATTACAACCATCAACAATAAAAGAGAGCTTATAGTGAGAGAAGGCAACTACACGTGCATTCACAAAACGATGCGACTTTGAGGAAAATTTATAAGAACAACCAAACAAAAGCCCAGCACAGTTTCATGGTTGGCCTGCTGGCACATGACTGCATGGAACAGACAGCAAACAGTCTGGGCACAAGAGCGTCACTTGAGGATTTTATTTATCTAGAAATTGCCGCCTGGGAAAAAATAAGGACAAACTGGGAAAAGTTAAAAGGTACTAACATGATCTGGGTCTGCCTGACTCACAACTGAAACAACTGAATACAAAATCTAACACCAGGACCTGCCAAGCTCCAAACTCAGCCAAAGTACGTACAAAAAAATGCTTATTTTCAAGTTTTTCTCTGATCTTGCTGGGACTTATCATAGAGTCAAGGTCAAACCTGCATTGCTGTGCTGTGCTGGGACAGGGCCTGAACAGCCAAGGACAAGGACGTTTTTAGGAGAATATGTATGAGACCATTACTGTAACTGAAGAAATTCTTTCCACCTCCTGGATTTCTTTTCCAATGCCTCCAGCTAAATTGAAAGCAGAAAGCAAACAAATTTTCCTTGACTCTTTCAGCACATTATAATTAGAGCCCATTTTGTCATGTTAAACATCCAAATAAATGATGACTCGATATGCAGCATCATCAAGAACAGTGAAATGACAATATATAGCAATCCACATGCATTTTACTTACAGTCTACACTATGCATATTCACATGACCAGAAGCACGGCTGCGACCAAGGAGCTCAGGCTGCCATCCCAGCACCTACAGCACCCACTGCCCGGGTCAGTGTGCTTCCCACAGCTGTCACTCATTAATGATCTCACAGTCTGCACCAAGTAAGTCCCATATAAACCTCCGAGTCCTGAAAAAAGAATCACAGTAATTTCTCCTTAACTCTTTTCTTAACTTCTATTTACTGCTCTAATAATGTTTGCTTAGTAAGCTGTTAAAGGCACACTATTTCCAGTTTGCTGACACAATATACAACTTACAGATAACAAGACCCCAACATCTAAGTCCCTCTGTTTCATACATTATTAAAATAAACTTGGACAGACAAATCCTTGCTGCCTTCCTGTAGAGAATTCTTATTACATAAAAATAGCACAGTGGTGCAATCACTAGCTTGATGGGCTATTTATATATGATGTGATCCCATGAAGGGTTTGTGCAACAAGTTCCTTCTGATTACTTTGAATTTTCTCACAAAAACAAACAAACAAACAAAACTCCTGCAGGATGTTGGCTATCCTGGATTTTCATTCTTACATTCCTCTATCATACATTAGGTACAATACTATATGAGCAGAGAAGCGCAGACATCATGGTTACAGTTAAGAAAAGTGAAAGGAGGAATTCAGTGGCCATTGCAGACCTGTAAGTCTGACCACTGTTGTATGCAAATACATGGAAGCAGTCAGAAAATAGCAGAAAATGTAGCTTGAGTTGATTAAAAAGGAGCAGCAAAAGATAGACTGCTAATCTTTCTCTAAAAATTGATTATTTTCTTCCTGAAATGTGGCAGGTTTGTGTCAAGTCCTCTAAGGCATCTGATGCAGTAACATATAGGAGGTTTAATTTTTTAAAACCAGAGAATATAGGGATTAGCAGAAGATATAAGGCAGGAAAGGAGCTGGTAAAAATGGGAAGTAGCAACATACAATGCTAAATTCATAGAAATATGGAATCATAGAATCACTAAGGTTGGGAAAGATCATTAAGATCATCTAGTCAAACTTTCAACTCATCCCCGCCATGCCCAATAACCACGTCCCCCAGTGCCACATCTACACATTTCTTGAACACCTCCAGTAACAGTGACTCCACCACCTCCCTGGGCAGCCTGTGCCACTGCCTCACTGCTCTTTCTGAGAACAATTTTTTCCTAATATCCAACCTGAACGTCCCATGGGAAAACTTAAGGCCGCTACCTCTCATTCTATCTCTGTCACCTGGGAGAAGAGGCTAACTCCCATTTTGCTACAACCCCTTTATAATTCCTTTCAGTTTCAAAATTGAGAGGAATCATCAACCTAAAGGACATTTGAGAATATATAGAGGGAAATAGAAGTACATAATTTATAGGGAGAAAACTAGGCAGCCTTGAAGACTAGAATAAAAGTAGAAGAACAGTATTTAGTAGCACAAAACAGAAGAATTTCCTTTTGGCAGCTAACAACAGATATTTCAGCTGTAAAAGCAGCCAGCTGGAAGGGAATAAAAAAAAGACAAATTTACTTGACCCTGCACCTATGCTGGGAGAGAGGAGATCACCATGAGGCTCCCCTTAGCTGTGGTTTTCCCTCATCCACTTCTCACTTCTGGCCTATTAACCTGGATTTCTGCTCTGAAGAAACAAGTGAAGAGCACTGCAGGCGTGAAAGTATACGCGGTTGTGTGTCCCTGGACATAAAGGTAAAAGGTTTGTTTGGATCAAACAGTTGAGAAGCACTTCTGCATCCCTGTACATGCAGAATGGTGGTGGGCTGCCAACAGGAATGCACTGTGTACTACTGCTAGTATATGAGCACGACTTTATGGTCAATCAAAACTTATTGTCTTTACGGTAACTTGCAGCTGTTTCATCTGAAATGACAGAAAAGCCTATCGGGGTGGAAATATCCCAAATTTTCATCCACACATTCTAACAGTTTTAAAGAACTGGAACCACCCACCAGGTCATCCTATTCTGAAAAGTCCCTGCAGATGTTCAGCCCAAATGCCCATGAACTGGTTGCTCAAAGCACCGAAGCTCATTTTTGGTCTGGCTCTGGTACTGAATTTCAATCTTCAGGATTTTCTATGTTAGGAGTTGTTGCACAAACAAAGTGAGGTTGCTGAAGCATTTAACATCTGCTGCCATGCAAGTTCCCTGGGTTTACAGCCGTGAGGTGTTATGCAAGCACTGCTGGCATGTGCAGTTGGCTATGCAAATCTAGAGATTTTACAGGGTTCATCCAAACATGGGGAGTTCTAATTGTTTGCTGAGTCCTAGAAAAGATACACTGCCTAATACAATCCTAGATGGAACAGAGCTATTTCTTTTCATCTGCTGATGAAGCAAATAAATCTCAGTTAATACAGAAATAAATATAACCAGAAAAAAATACTTAAGTAAGAGACAATGCAAGATTGCAGAAAATTTCCTCATCTGTTTATTCCCAAGCTCATGTTTGATAGTTATCTATAGATGGGCCACATGCCAGAATGGACTACATTGTGAAAGACATGCATATTTTACATACATTGCACCGTTACGTATAGAAAACAAATTTCCTGCCTGGACTACTAAAGTCCAGGAAGATACTTTTCTCTTTCCTAAAAATTCATGAAAGTTAAGAAAATGGATCGTATTTTATAGCAGGGGAAAAAAAAAAAGAATAAAAAACAGAAAAAAAACCATATTTTTCTGAATTGACAAGAAAAATGAAAGGAGCTTAAAAAAAACAACAATAACAAAGAAAGCAAAAACCAAACACCTCCCTGCAAATTCAATTCAACCAATGTATTCATATTTTCTCACTTCAGTTTTGAATTACAGGAGGGAGAAGGTCAGTTTAAGTTCACAATGAAATGGTTTCCTGAAAATATTCTAAACGGGCATTTTGATGACCTCAGAACTTTTCCAAATCATTCTTTAATAAGGAAATAAACCAAAACTGAATCTTTCTCAAAAGGTGTTCTGTATTTTTGCAGGTTTTTTTGTTTGGTTTGGTGTTTTTTTTTGACAAATCAGAGGTTGTTTTTTCCCCTCTTCCCCAATGTAAAGGCGGTTTGTTGAAGAAATTCCAGCCCACGTTATCAATTATGAAAGTCCTGTGCTTTTGCAATAACCAGCTCAGTAGCCTACACCTAGATGAGAATAACTAGTGACACGAAATCTTGACCTAATGAGCTTGTCTCCATTAGAAACTGTACATCCAACTACACGTGTAAACATCACTTCGGTCTATTAATACCATCTGAAAGATTTCATTGGATGAACCGAATAAATTGCTGTCATTATTTCCTTGCCTGAAACCTTCTTCTGAAAACAAAATGAAATTACTAAATAAAACACATCCAATTAGATTTTTTTTCTCTTCTAATCTGTCTCACTGTGATTAAGCTAGAGCTTGCCCACAAAGTCTAGCCTTAGGCTCTGTTGTACAGTAACCTCTTCCATGTTCCAACATGTTGTTGAGGGTTTTTTCAAGCTAGAAAAAAAAGCAAAATATTGAGCTAGGTGAAGTTACCAGGGTTACTGTTTCTCAGCTACTGTTGATATAAAAAAAGAGCTATATCATAATTTTTAGAGTGAAACTATTCACAAAGACAGCAAAGAATCTCTGGATATGTTGATCTAATCCTGTCTCCATGGGAGAGTTAGAATTTATTACTGACTTTCTGTGCATGGTTTGCCTTGCATATCGGAAGGGTTTAACTAATGCTTCCATCCAAAGTACAGTGAAAAGCTCAGTTAAAATGACTGCTTGTATAACAGAACACTTTTCTCAGGAAAAAAAGAAAAAGAAAAAAAAAATTAAAAAAATCTAATGACCAGCACCATAAAGGCTTTTTTTCCAAATATCAAAACTTTTGAAGAATTTTGGGTTCTTCAAACTTCTTCATAACTTCTTGGACTCTCATCGTTTTTCCATTTCTCCTTTTCTTTCCCCAGTCCTTTCTCTTTCATGCCTTTTTTATCCCTCTACAATCACTGGTGGCTTTTGTCAGATACATATTGTCTCCTCATCTGAATTCCTACATAGACCTTTTCCTTTTGATCTTTCCTTCTCTTCCATCCCTTATATAATGAAAATTTATTTCTTGTGAAAGTGAGCAAATTTGTTTATTTCCTAATCCTGGAGTATCAAAATGTACCTAAAGGTACCCAAAGCTGTATTCATTAGTAGAATGTTGTTCTGAAGACAGAGAACCAGACATCCTTCTAATATCAAATTATTTTCTGCATGTTCAGAAAGAGTTAGATTGCATGGTTGAACAGTTAAGCTACATGGACTATGTGCCCCACTTCATCACAACCGACTGTATGGTGGTGTACTCAACAAGCACTCCTGGTCAGGAATTCACTAAAACTAACTACTGACTGCTTGTTTTTGATATATACCAGTATCTCAAGTAAAAGGGAGTCACTGCAGATGGATTAGAAAGGATGATCAAGCAGTTCATGGGAGTAAAATATTTTGCTGGCCACTTGTATACTCTCATGATCAAAGACACCAGTAGGTATACAGCTGTTACTAAAGGCTTCAGTGTAAATCTGCTTATGTCAGTTGCTGTTCATTAATGTAGGAAGGAGAGGATAAAAGGTGTCAAATACTCTGGCACAGCTATGTTGATATTGCTAGCTGCTGGTGCATATATAATGATATGAAGATGTCCTCAATTTATGTGCCTATGCTTTAAGCAAACTTGCACCCTGATAATAGAAATAGCTACCATCATATCTTTCTTACATTAGTCTAGTCCACCAGACCTCCCTCTGTATCTGTTTCTCTTTGTGGGTACTTTTTAGTAGGAGAGCTCTGGGAAGTAGGAATTGCATCAATTTTTGGCAAATAACTTTACAATAATACCTCATTAATTAAGGGCAGAACTCAGCTAATAGATGTAGCAGGCATTTTAATGCATTCAATCTGCTTTTAAACGTCAGCAGTGAGTGCACATTTGAAGTTTTGTTGGGCAAATGATTCCATAACCTCCAGCCACAATTAACCTGTAATCAGGTTAAGACATGTTAAGTAACATACCAAGGTGGATCTTAATATATGGTTATAAATATAAAACAAAATAACTGGTTAGCAATGCCCACTCAAGTCCTCAGGACAAAAAACTTCAAAACAAATGCAAGTTGGTCAGTTCCACTATGGCTTTACTCTTTGGCAGTTAGCTTTCACTGTGCAGAATATATTTGAAGTGATGTTTTGAGTCAGCATGAGCCAAACATCACAGCTTTGCCAGCAAGATTTTGAGTTGGAACGGATCTTTAAAGGCCATCAAGTCCAACTACACTTCAATGAATAGGGACATCTATAGCTACATCAGGTTGCTCAGAGCAACTGATACAGGCTTTGATGGATGAGGCTATTAGCAGAATAGGAAGAGGCTTGAGGAAAAGAAGAGAAAAACCTGTCTTTCACAGGTTCTCATCTTGTTAACCTCCCTTTTGGTGTCATGCTGCTTGTTTTAGCTTCCTGTAAAGCAAGATATCTGGAGTTCTTTTAAACTTTTCAAGCACCTGAAGGGTACTCTAATGTTAATTGTATTTAACCAGATTTAAACACTAGGGCTTTTTTTTTTTTTTTTTTTTTTTTCCCCTCTCCCAATAAATAATTGAATTTTTAGTTTGATCTTGACTCACAGTGGATAACCACCTTCTGGCAGCACATGCCTCTTCCTGGCAAGTCTCCCATCTCCATAACAAACTGAGCATCCCAGTATGGAATCACTCATCAAACATGATCTATTGGGCAGTGAGATCAACTTGCTGAAGAGCAATGAATCAAATAAGGCAAGAAGCAGGAAAAAAATATCACTCTTCATAATAAACACATTAAAATAAGATGTTTCTGTGCTCGTGGCAATAATGTATCTAAAAGATTTCAAATTCAAAAACAGGAGAGTGGGAACAAGAAAATTTCTAAGATGATACAAGAATCTGGCAAGTTTATCTGTGCTCTGCCTCCTCCTGGGATTAACAGAGAATGTTCAACCTAAGAGGAGCAAGAAATTTCCTTTATTCATTCTCTTCTTTTTATGTTGCTTCACACATAGACTTTCACATAAGTATGAGGAAAACTTCACTCTTCCAGCCCAATGAAATACCTGGTATTTTCTTTCATGCAGGAACAGGTGGGATTTTTAGAGAAATTCATCTGTCACAATACTTAATTACTGCAAAATGTAGATGTTGAACAGAGCCAGATGGAAAGTGTAGAAGTCTGCACTTAAAATACTAAACAAAAACAAACAAACAAAACAAGAAACCCTCACCAAAACTGCATGTCTAATTGGTGTCCATTTTATTATAACAGCCTAAGTTTGCTCCTTTTTATACATCCAATTTCTACTTCACAACTGGAAGATTTCAAAAGAAAAAAAATCTTCTTTTTTTTCCTTAAAAATTGTTACTTATTACTAATGCCCAATTTCACTGATTAAAAATAATAATAAAAATTTAGGAAGTGATTACATCAGTAAGAAACACAGAATGCTGAATCCTGGGAAAAAAAAAGTACACGGGATCTTAAAACTCTGTTTATGCACTCTCCTCTAATGAAATGTATAGGCATAAAGCCTTTTAGGGGTCTTTTGAAGAACTTGCCCTTCAGAAGAACTGAATGGGTTGAGTAAGATGCAGTGATGTTCCAGGGACTGCAATACTGCCATGTCAGTGCAAAGACACTTTCAACCACTTTAAGGATTAGGGACTTGCAATTCCTATGGCTTGATGAGTCAGAGCCTAGCATGGGAGATCAGATTTCATTCATGGCTGTTTAGTTTAACAGTGGTTTAGATTAGAATGCTCTTGTTCAACCACAAATTAGTGGACCTCCTGCAGGAAATCTTTAGGTGACATTGTACTTTGTGCTGGAGGTCAGACTAGAATATAACGAAGTTTCCTTCCACCCCTTCTATACACAGCAATCTCTGAATCCAGGGCTGGCCCAATTCAGTAAGCTTTGCTTGTTTCCTGCTGAATCATTATTCCAAATCTGATTTTCTACCACAAGGAGGGCTGAGATTTCAGCTATACTGCACAGAGAAGTCATGCAAAGATTTGACTGGATAAAGAGACAGGTGGTAAGAAGAAACCACGGTATGCAAGACTATGCATCATGAAAATGCAACATGATTTGGAAATGAACGAATAGCGAGGAAAAGAATGAATATGTCAATCAATACAATTATACATACCATCACAGCCACATGTTCTCTTCTTGTTCTCTCTTCCCTTTTGCAGCCATTCACTTGCCTCATAGAAAAGAGAATAATACTGCTATCATTCCCTCTAACATTTTACACTATAGTCTTAATTATTTTAATACACAGATGAATTCAGAGGGAAAGTTTGTTGTTTCCATCTTGTAGACAGACTCCATACTCTATTTCAGTACCTGCTCCTTTGAACTTATTTCTTCATGATGAGTCTCTTGATATGAAGGTATCTCACAAAGACTTATTCTCCTTTAAAAAGTACCTCTATTTGTAGACATTCTTTCTCATCTTTTTTTCTTCAATTACTCCCCTCATAGTCAAGTTCTGCAAGATGTTTCTTCCATCTGGGCCTGGTATTTATTTCTCTCTTTCAGAGGTGGAAATTACTTCATCATTCCTGAATTCACAACACCTGACATATGTAATCACAAGAGCTATGCTGTTTCTGACAGTATCCCAGATTGCTGACTTAGTCTTATGGGCCTCCGTAACAGAGATTAACACAGACAATATGCTAAAATCATAATGATTTTTCAATAGTTTTCATTTCACCTGAATTCTTCTGAAAGACACATTCTAAGCCTGAAAGAAGGGGAAAAAAAATGGCAGTGCCAAGGACAGGTTTTCCCTAAGCCCCACACTCCATCATGTCATTCAGAAGGATCTCTTCTGGTACCACGTATGTTTTGTGCTTTTATATAAAACAGGACACTAACTAATCTCCACAAGTCTGGAACAGTGGCTCCTTTTATTTTTAGCCAGTATGGGTACTACATTAACCTGAGAAGAACTGATGGGGAATTATTATTTCAGAGGTTCATTCATAGCAAGGTTGGGGCAGGGGGAATGCGATCTAGGCAAAAGTCAGCACAGAAGACTTGACTGTGCTTCACTGTCTAGCTTATGGCTTTCATACATTGCCCAAGGATTGCATGGCTATGGAGGATAAATCACCTTTCTCACAGAGTTCAGTCCATTACTGGGCATCTCAACCACAAATACTGCATAAAAAGCTATGTTAAATGCAAACTGGTTGCAATAGGACCAGTTACCCAATTATGGCAAAAATCACAGAGATCATCCCACTGCTGTGCTGCCAGATGTATTATTACACAGAGATATATGAGTGCTGCTCCAAAAGTAATAATCCCTCTTTTATGATGTTGGCCCAAGATATCAGAGGCAGATGTTGGTGGTATGGCAGTAGAGGTTGAACTTTCCAACCAATGGGAGAAAAAACAAAACAAAACAAAACAAAAAAACAATGTTTTGTAGCTCAGAACTTGGTCTACCTATCTTTATTGTAATCTTCGTATCCATTGTAATTTCCACAGAAATAATAAAACACATTACCTTTGGAAACACCTATGTAAGTTACATGCTTGAAATGCAAGTCTGAAACAGGATATCTGGGAAAAAGTCAGAATAGCTCTCCCGTGCTGAGTGAATTATTCATTTCAAGAGCAGAGACTTGTTTTTCATTGGGAAATTGTGCTTTGTGATACTTTCCTACACAAAAGCTATGTATTATTCTAACCCAATGTTGGTTACAGGAAGCCAGCCTTCTGGAACAAAGTTTCAGAAGAGCTCATCAAATATTTCTAGCAAATACTCGTCAACAGTATTGAGCATAAACAACCTCATTAAATTCAATCGAGCAGCCTCACAGGTGCAACCAGGTTGAAGACTCTTCTACTGGGATCTGCTTCCAGTGAAGATCAGTACTTGGATTCTGAAGTTTTTGTCTAAGTATCTTTCGTAAGAACATAATCACATACTACAAAATGCAAGAAACCAAATGATGAATTATTTCTTTTCATCTTTTTTAAAGAAAGGTCACTTGACGGGTACTACTTTTCCCAGTGAAATCCAACCTTGCAGATGTACTGGTTTTGGTAAGCCAAATTAGAGTTGGATGGAAACCCAAACCGAGAAGCAGACCATGAACCGTCACTCACTGCCTGATAGCAGTGAATAGGCGTAGATGCCTCTGAAAGTTCTCACCTAGCCACATAAGCATTTTACAATTGCTTCTTAATATAAAGGATAAGGACTTTCCCCTCCTTTTCCCATGGCCAGTGCTCGTGTCCTGTAATATAATAACTCATCTCTGAGTAACAAAGTAAACAACATTACAAAATAATTTCTGAAGCCAAATATCTGATAAAGATGATTAATGCCTCATGAAATATCCAAGTCATATTTGTAATAATTGCAATATTTGAGATGGATAACAGAAGAGAATTATAGGATTTGTTGTAAGGCTGAATTATCTACAGGAAGTTCAGGTGAATGTCACATTACCTTCTAACTCGCTGGTACCTGCCAGGCACACTCCTTAGCAGCTAGTTCATTTGTTTTCAGGGTTCTAGAAACAGAAAATTTAAAGTTTTGAAATAGACTTTGTAAGAATACCTTCAAAAGTAAGCTCATTCTTGAAAGAAATTGTATCGGCTTAGAAAAAAACTACGGAAATGTACAAATGCTATAAAGTGTTTAGGGGGAAATAGTATCAAATAGTTGCTCAAAACAAAATTTCACAATGTTTGTTCAAGAAAAATGTTGCCAACGAGCACAGCTTTCTTTCAGTGGGGGAAAAAAAACAAAACAAAACAAAAAACCACCACATTTCTTATTCAAAATACATTTCCCACAACAGGCTCAGTTTTAAATGCTCAGCAAATGTCTTGGGAGAAAACAGACTGAAAGGTACTTTCCTTACAGGAACTGAATCATTTTCATAATGTACTCCACAGAATACGATAGATCTTATGAATTACTTTCTTTTTTCTTTTTTCCTTTTAGATCACATAAATGAGTTCTCCTCCAGCGTATGTCCAGGCTGTCTCAGTAGCTAGCTGGTGAACATAAGATAACATCTGATAAAAGAAGAACAGAAAAAAAGTTACTATTGTTCACAACTGCCTACTCCAGACTTCTGAAACTTATTCATGTAGAAGTATCTATTACATCATTTTGTTAGTAATGACTGAACACTCTGTAATGTTTGTTATAAGCTAAGTTCACAACTTGAGTTGTTCTGGCTGAACACAACTCAACAGTTTTGTTTTGTTTCCATGATGCCTTAAGGTCCTCTTATAATCAGTCACTTCTCTGATGCTAATGAAAAGCCTTGCCGCAAATTCTCTAACTTAATTATTTTTCTATGACCACTCCTATACCCCCCAGCCCCAGATTGCACCAACATGAACACTGGCAACAAGCAAGCACAAACAGGGTATGGAAAAGGTCAAAGAAAATTTGTTTTCAACTTTAAAGGACTTTCCCTGTAAAACCTTCTGGCATCTGCTGAGTCCTTATAGCCCCTAGAATTTTCTGTACTCCTGCCAACTGTCTATTTCACATGGAACAGCGGGAAAGAAATATCTAGAAGAAAACTGACAATGAGTAGTATGCCTCTCTGGCCATTCACACTACGGTCACAGTATGATGTGGAAGGAACACAGGCAGACTTTTCACACGCAGACTTTTCCCTCCATTCCTAGTGCCAAAAAGAAAAATCAGGGAAATGCCTTGCAAGGCTAACTAAATACATCTTGTTGGGTAGGGATACAGCTAGGCCACTGCATGTTACATGCATTTTGCACAAGTCAGTCCCTAATAGCAGGCTGTACAGCTGCCTTTTCATTAAATTTTCTATATGATCGTTGTTGGTGAAGATACCCCCACTTGAGACCTTTCTGGAAGATTACAAAATCCTGAAACGGGTAAAGCTGAAGATTAATGTTAAGTGACTTTGTCATGGCTTCTCTCCATACCCACCACAATCAACAGTGCCGTGGCAGAAGGCATTGACGGAAGTAGCAGCATGGCCTTTATTTGCTCCTCTGGTGCTCCTTTCATCACTTCTCCTGAAGATCATTGACTAAATTCCCTTCCTTCCTTGTTAGCACAGAGAGCATTTGGTCTGAAATCAGCTTAGTCACGATCACCAGTGCAATTACAAAGTGCTTGTTTAATTGAAGGAAAGCCTTTGTTTTCCACACCCAATCTGATATTATATTACCCTGACCGTAGCTGCAAAGATTTATAGAACTTGTACATGTCAACGGTGGCAATTTTTCTAACAAATTCTAGGGCAAAGGAACATTAGTGAACAGCCAAGCAAAAAACACAGCAAGAAAGCAAGAAAGAAAAAAGTTACTTTGGAAACAATCATCTTTCTTTTATTCACAAGGAACAAATAACATCATGAGAATCAGGCATAAATGGAAATCAGCCTCCAGCTTTCACAAATGAATAATCATGCATAGAAAACATAATGTTTTTGTTAAAAATAAAGATGTAATTTGCAATTAACTAAAGAGCAAGAACTATTTCTTCTACAGCCAATGTAATGTGATTTTTACAGTGGGCATGCTCTGATTTCATATGTTTCCCTATGCTCAGAGAAGCTGATCTTGAGTTTTGCTGTTACAGATCAAAGTTACGGCTACAGATGTTAGTAAAATAAAGCCTCCACTAGTATCAGGCAAAACAGGATAAAAGGCAAAAAAAAGCAAGAAATTGAACACACGAATATGCGGGTACTTGGGAGAGTATTTCTGCCATTCCTGGAAAGGTGAACATCTACTAAATCCTGGATTTTAACAAACACAATATTATGATAGACTATTAGTTACTACATATGTGTCAACTCTCCTGAGAATTCAATTTTTATATTCCTTGCCTTACAAGGACAGTTGTTTGTATATTTATTTGCACTGCCATAATGCAGAGATGCAGGCTGTGATCAGAAGTCTATTGTATATGGTGCTAAACACACAGCTTCAGAGGTCTTTCAGTCTAAACAGGGAAATTCTAGAAGTCCCACAGGGAAACAAATGCTTGCAAAGTTTCCAAAAGAGAACCAAATGTCTTTGGAAAAGCACGTTTGAGTGGTGTGTCATACTCAACTGAAACTGATGTTCTTGTTTTGGTAATGTATTTCCCTGAGTTTGTGTCATTAGGAGTCTCCTCTGTTTCTTTTTCCTCAACAATCATATCAAAAGAGTTTCAGATAATGAAATTTAAGTGAGGCTCAAAATTCCACCCATAGCAAAATCTTCCTTAATCAGAGTCCCCTTCTTTCAGAGAATTCAGTGTTTAATTAATCCTTGCAATTCGTGCTTAAACATCAAGCACCAGAAATTCCTTGATTATTCCTCATCAGAAAACATTGTGAAACTTCCACCACCTGAATATTTTCAAAATTAAGGCCCCAGATTTCTTCAGAAGGACATTTTGAATAGCTCTTCAAAAGAAACAATGCCCAGATGTGGCTCACATAATAAAAATGAGCAAAGGAAGAAAAATAGGTATTTCATTACACATTTGTCTGCATCCATGCAGAGACAAATAAATATAATCATGACACGATGGAAGATTACCCTCTAAACATACATGTGCATGTGAGAAAGAAATGTGGGTATGTTGAACAGAAAATAAATGGTTGATGAAGCAAAGGGGTACGAGGAAATCACATATCTGATTGTGCTATTGCTTGAGGATTTTCCGTCTTCTAGAACGCATAAAAACCAAAAAGAGAGCACAAAAACCCAAGAATAACACCAAGAGGATGCTTATGTTCATGTTGCAGTCCTTTGTTTTTGAACCTCTTCTCTCTTTGCATGACAAAAGCACAATCCCTTTGGCCTTTGCATGAACTTCTGTATTCTCCCGGAGTCGGTAGAAAAGAGAGGTCGACAGACACATCATGTGTTTACTATTGGGCTGCTCAGCTGGTGGAGTTTCACCATTTAAACATAATTAATTTCTGCTAAAGTTACTATAGATCTGCACTGAAGTTCAGCCTTACACAATGGAAAGAAGTGGAGATGATTTAAGAAGTACTATTTTGGATGTATGCACTGGAAGAAAAGGTGGGAAGAAAGAAGAAGATAAAGAAAAGCAAGTTTTTCAATCATTATTCAGACTAAGCAAGATCCCTTAGCCTTCCACTGTGAACATGTAAATACACACTTATTCTTCTACAGAAATGTTGGTAGTTCAGTGAAGAAAAATCTGACTTGTGTTGAACTGTTGGAGGTTAAAGGAAAGAAGTCACTGCCAGTACTTAATAAAAGATTCAAAGTAAATGGTGGCCATATTGCCACCTAGTAGTTGTTAGCTGATGTTCTTATATTTTAGCAGTTGAACACAGTAAAGTTACTCCACAAAAATCAGATTGCAAATTTCAGTGTTGTTATTCTGTTAAGTGAAAAATGGCACTTTTGAACTGTAATAGCATAAATAATTTATTTTTTCATAACCCATCTTCCCAGTTGCTAACGATGTGAGCCTCTACTAGAACTGGGCAAGCTAATTTTGTGAAAAGCAGAACATTTTGGTGAGATTTTGGTGTGAAAAACCTTGCATAAGAAAAGTTGTTCGGCTGTATAAGTGCCTGACATGCTGTGTGGCAGACAGGAGATCTAAACCTGTCATTTAGTAAATGACCGCAGAATTTTTGGAGCATAATGAGAGAAGACAGACCAAAGATTTTTGAAGGCAACTGCAAGTCAAGGACCAGTTAGTAGGGAGGATGTCAAATGAAAGATGAATGACTTCTCAACTGAAGACTGCTGGTACATTTCCATTTACAAGAAAGGAGGAGACTGCAGAGTTACTGGACAGAATTTGCTAAAACACTGTCATGTACATGTTTTTATAAAGTTTTACTAACAAAAAATTCCTCAAGTATTAGAGTTTTAGCTAACATTCATGTAAAATTCTTTTAAATCAGTTGGTTAGCAAGTACTTATGGTGCACGATTCATTTTGTTTTCACCTTTGCCAGCAATAGCTGAAGAGGTGTCAGAAACAACCATCATGGCATACAGAGATTCTTGTTTCATTCTGAGGCTAAAACCAAAGCAATTTGAGAAAGTCAGGGGATGTGAGGCAAAGATAGCATAGGAGAACAAAGCTTTCCTGGTATTTTTTTTTCAATAGGCCTGGACTGAAGCCTTCATGCTACTGAATTCCAGAGATGCATCTTGGATTCATCCTGGACACAACTCCTTAGTCATTCAGCTGCTCATGCAGTGTTGGGCTAGGAGGCCTCCAAAGAAAGTCCTGACCTGTTCAGACATCTCATTGCAGTTCAGACACAGCACAAATGTGAAATATCAAATAACATTTGCAAGTCCTATGCCACCCCTCTGTAGATTCTAACTTTAGGCAAAACACTCCTGTAAGAAAGTTTCTCTAGACTTTTGTTACATCAAAACTATTCTTAAACTAGAGAGGTTTGTTTTGTTGTTTTGGTTGGTTGCTCGTTGTTAACTTGAATAATGAACAACAAAGTGAGTCTTAAATATAATGCTTCTATTCGAGTGGGAACAGTGGTCTATAGATTTGCTGTGAAGCAATGAATACCTGACATTTAACACATGCTGGAAAAGCAACTGGCTTTTTTTTGACAAAGCACTGAAGAGATGAAAACATGGAATTTTCTAGCTGAGGTTTCTATTACTTCTCTTCTGTTCACCTGACCATGATATTTTTCCCTGTAGCATTAACTGGAGCTACAGTATAATCTACACTGCAGACAGAGAGTTTCCTATGCTTTGGATAAGGTATTTTAATCTATGGCATTTTTTGTATGTAGTGGAATCTTAAGACTTCAAGTAACAAGCAGCCTTTTTTTCTTATTATTTTTAAGGCACACACAGGAGTAAAATTCAATGTTGAATTTGCTAAATTAAACCTGTCATTGTCAAGAATCACAATGAAGAGAAAGATTTATTTAATATGCTTTCCACTAGGGTCAAGGATTGAGGTTATGGTTTATGTTTGTTTCTTATGTAGCAAGAATCAAATGAAAGATGCAAAAGGATTCTGTTTTTAAGACAGAGTTAAAATGAGATATTTAATATCCTAAAAGTTAGTGTGCATGATATTGCAAGGTCCACAGTGTTCTGCAGTGTCAATCGCCGACTATGTAACTAGAGAGATTAAATGGATTGTGTTTCAAGAATGACCTGTGAAATAATTTCTGCAGCCTCTCAAGATGAGCTGTCTATTATAATTGCATGGCAGACAAGGCAGATACAAAACTCTCCCATGGTTGCACACTGGGTGAGAACACGCACCTTGATCAGCCCCAGCACAAGCCTGAGGTTCTCTTGAATATATGCCACCAAGAGAAGCTATGCACTTCCTCCAGCTTCACACAAAGACCACATAATACCACAATTTTACATGCCTCACAAATCAGGTTGACTGCAAAACTGTCCTAAGTTTATGCAAAAGATGTATGAATATTGCAGGCAAGTCAAGACTGCACACAGCTTCTAGGCTGCATGGAAATAAACTGCCCAACTAGAGATGATAGTAAAAATTTCCCACCTGAAACTTTCTTGCACATTTTTTCTTGTTTGGTATTTTGTACACTATTATGTGGTAATCAGTTATCACCACCAGTGAGCCAAAGCAGTATAGATAGCTCTTTCTTGGCAATAATGGAAGAATTGCAGGGATAATTAATTAATCTTATAATATATAAATAAAACATATTACTTTACAGATGCCATTTTTTTCATAGAGTTGTATAATTACACAAAAACTCCATCTCTGGTTCAGGAAGTCTCACAACCGTGGATCCTGTGAAGCTGAAGAGCATCACTGCTTGCTTACCTCATCCTTGGGCATCCACATTTAACACCTATGAAGAGATGATTTGAGGCAAGAAGTACCTTTAGTCTGGCTTGGTATACTTGATGCTGTGCAAGTAAACAGAACATCAGATGGACCTCTTACACTATTTCTTTTCACCAAATGTAAGTTTTGTTAGATTGCTCTTCCACTGGTGTACAAAATGAAAATTGAATCAGGGCTAGAGGAAGTGTGCATGAACAGGGCATGTATGTGCACAGCTGACATCTTGCTTCTAGTTACTGGAGAATTCAGTTTCAGAAAAACAATGACAGCATGGTTACTATGACAAAAAGTACAATAAGAATCAGTTACGAGGTCAAACTCAAAAGAATCTGTGTTGGTGGGATGAAAAACTAAGCACCATTGTAGGCTTGTGGGTTTTTTAATTCTTTTAATTATCTCCTCATAAAAGTTTCAGGCACTTTAGAATAACAGTTGACCAAGAAATAAACATTCTATTCACTCTATGCTTTTAACTTCACAGCAAACTGGTGCCTGAAAGCAGTCAGTCTTTAAAGAATTTCCCAGTTCCTCCAGTGGGTCAACTTTTTTTCACCATCAGCTGTCACTGTTAGTCTGCCTATTGGGTTGGAGAGTTGTTGTGGCTTTTTTTAGTTTTTTTATTTTTTTAGAGAGTCTGTATTTTTTTATTTGTATTTTTTTTCAGAAGTTCCTTAGAGGGTTGCTCAGATGGACAGGATGCACAAAGTACACAAACTCAGAGACAGTAGTTAGGACTCATTTCTTTAGGAATCCTGAGCGCATGCTCAAGGGTGGGTTGAGAGTCTCCTGTTAAATACAGCTGAGTTCATGAAATGGTCGGGCTAATGGAGAAGAGGTTTGCGTAACCCAGCTGCATAATGGCATTTGACCTACTGCCTAGCTGAGCCCCAGCTCTGCCACCAGTAGCACCACCAACCAGGAAATTAGCAAGTGGGAGGAGACAGGGAACAAAAGGTAAGGGGAGAAAAAAAAAAAAAAAAAAAAAAGAAAGAAAGAAAGAAAGAAAAAAGCTTTGCTAACTAATCTGGTTGATTGATGTGATTAATTGCCACCCACACAGGTAGGTGTTGCTACTGTTTATTTAGCACTCTGCCAGAAACAAGTGGTTGGGATTCCTTTTGGTTGCTCCATAGACTTTGTCTACCTGGAAGTCAAAACCAGTTGTGCTCTATGCATCACCACCAACTGAACAAAACATCAGGAGCATAGGGTAAACAATCCTCAACAGCTCCTCAACAGAGAGACTGCAGGCACTTATATCTTACCAGAAGCTGCAAGCAGGCAGAGACAGACAACATTCCTTAACAAAACTCATTTTCTTCTAAAATGGTTCCTTCATCAGAAGGATGCTAGGTAGCACTGAGTAAAAAACTCACAGATATATTAACCCCTGGAAGCCTGTGGGCTTAAAGATTTAAAAGCATCTCCTTCATGTTACAGTTAGCAAAATGAGGGGGGGAAGCAAAAAGGGGAAAAAAAGACATAACAGAACAGTTCTTCTGAGGAAGGAAACTTTAATTCAAGAACGTGTAAATAGTGCAAAAGCGCTTGGAGCAGGAACTACTTTTATTTGCACTTTTGGTTCTGTATTTACACATCCTGCCTAGACAACATTTAGTAGGAACTGCTACACTTACAAAAGATAGATTAAAAAAAAAAATTCTAATGTAGAATACATACATGCATATTTTCACTCCACAAACATATCTTTCTAAAAATCTTTTCCAATATTAGCCACTGATGAAAAGTATATTTTGAATACAACTATGCAAGTCTGCAAGAGTTGAATGACTGTTCACTCTTACCAACTGGTGTATGTAAAGATAAGTTTCTGCTCCCCTGTCAATCAGAGCAGTTAGCATTTCAAGTATTGTTAATATTTCTAGAGATCAGGTTGATTTGCACCAGTTTCCACATATTAAACATAACAACAGTGTGCTACACACACGTCGAACATTTTCTAAGATTTCATCTTCAGTCTAGTTGGCAGCATTTTTTCATCACGTTAGGACTTCCCAGTAAGTCTATGAACATGCATTTCCTTCAGTAACTCGCACAGCTCCAGGCCTGTTCTCAAGACACAACATGCATGCAGATACTTGGCAAAAGAAAAATCTAGACGATGGGAAAACATACTTTTGGTCAATGATCTATGCCTTAGAAGAGAGAAAACATATGAGAAAAAGAGGTAAGCTGATCAGCGGCTCTGTTATAAAAGAAAAGCTATGGAGAGAGTTAGTAGCACATTGTGTCATGCTGCTTCAGTGCTTTATCTCAGCCAGGGAACATACTGAGTGTGGTTTTCCCAGCTGAAAATAGGTGTCCATTGTTTTCACTTTTGGTCAGAAGCCAGTTAGTTGTCAAACAGGCTCATCATAAAATGGTTAGTGTGCAAAGCAAAAGAAGAATACTTTACGTACATGTTCACTGTGTCAGAAATAAAGTGCAAATATTTCCAGCTGGAATGGACTGGATGGTACATCTTTGTTCACAGGCAATCAAGATGCAAACTTTCCTATTAAGCTTGGGTTGAACTGATGAGGAAAATGGATGAGGGTTTATAGACAACTGGCCTGCAACACCCAGAATAGGCATTACACAGAATGTTTTCAGTTCTGTGGGACAACTTCTACACAATTATACACCCTCTTAAGTGTAGCACCTAGGATCAAATATTTCCAGTTAGCCACTGAAATTTTATTTTGTTCTCAATGTTTCCAGATGACATGAAGAAATCTGAATTGTCACAAGTTCAAGTCAAAGTCTTTCTGTACCAGAAAGAATAAATTTGTACTAGCACAAACCAGTAACAACAAATCTGAGATGTATCACATGCCTGCTTCCGCCTATTACTGTATGTGCATTCCTTAGTATGTAATTAGCACTGTTTACCTGTCTTAGCCAACATCTCTCAGCCTAATCTGGGGCATTAAAACTAATCACCCAGACATAGTAAATGCCACATTTCCAGTTCAGGGATAGACAAAGTCCAGCCTCCGCCTGCTTCAGACTGTGTTTTTGGACCTTGCTTCATTCTAGCCAAAATGACCATCAGCAGAACGTTTTTTCACAGCACCACCAAGCCTAATGAGCAGCTGTTTGGGCAAGGTTTTCCAGGCTACCCTTGCAGTCCAGCTGAGCAAGCTCAGGTGTGGCCATGTCCAGCTTGCCAAGGCCTATCATGCCTGGGGCTTCCAAGACTGGCCATTGCATGTATGAAGGATGATGAAAAGCTGATGCATGGCTGGATCTTTCTCAATATTGCCTAAATTCTTACCTCACTTGTGTTGGTTGGCCACATCAAAGCTAACCATTAGTATCAGAGACAATGGCTACTCCAGGCATTGGAGCTCTGGGATACCTGTGGGAATAGATCTCCAAAAGGTTAGTAAAGGCCAGCAAACACTGTGGTCTACCAGCCGAAGAATAGAGTTTAGGAAGAACATGGGCATGTAATTTAGCCACAATGAATAGATAATTTTTTTACTACATCTAACCTAGAGATGAGTATTCTGCTCCAATACTGTATATATTACCTCAGATAAACACGCCTTGTATCTATAACATCAACTTTTCTTCATTCTCTAAGACCATCGTGTCTGCACAATGTCATACCTGCCCCACTAAACCTTTTGCAGGCCAGTACTCTTCTGCTGTTCATTAAGATGGTATACCTGCTTATCAGGCAGTGTGCCCTGGGTGAGACGGATCTTATGTCCCATATTTAACAATTAAACTGCCCCCTCCCAAGGCATTCCACCCATCAAGTCAGGAAAAATTCCCTGACAATGTTGATGGGAAGAAGAACAAGTACATTAACGATATTCACTCTACTAAACCCACTGTACATGAAACTAGTATGAGGGACAGTCTGCCTGTGAGCCAGGTTTGGCTGGAGATACCTGAATCAAATGATGATTTCCTCATATACATCTCTTGTGTTTACCACAAGTGTATGAGACACATGAGCTTACATCCTCTTTGCAGTGGTAGGTATCATGCCTAATGCCCCATTTCCATCATGTGCATAGTTGAATGCATACAATACAGAATACATGCCATGCAAATTTATTTTCAACTACTTAAGATGTTTCTCCTTCAGGCACAGTTTCTGTTTAGCTTGTTTAGATGCCACAAATCTAAACCACTGGGGGAGAAAAAAAAAAAAAAAAAAAAAAAGAAAGAACAAGGGAAAGAAAGATACAGTAGAAGAGCATTAGCAAAGCACTGTGAAAGACTGCCCCTGGGAGGAAGAAGAAGTATTGCAATTTTAAAAATTAAAATTAAAAATCCTGCACCCACTTTGCCAATTCCTATCACAATGAAAGAAAATTTCATTGAAGTGACAGCAGTCAATTTTCTACAACTTCGGCATTGTTTCAGTGCAAAGCAAAGCCAACAGATACGCATATATATGAAGGTGAATGGAACTGAAATACTGACATAACATTAGGAAGGACACTGGGAGTCTCTGCCTCCCCTTGCACAAACATTCTTGTATCAAAGCTTCCTTCCTGCAGTAGGCTCACCTTCACTAATATCCTCCTGTCTTTGCTTTTCTCCTGACAGCAGGTCAGAGGAAGGGACAGTCTCCTCTAGTGCAGTGGGTTACTCACTCTCATGTACCAAAATAGTAACTTGTTCAACTGACACAAAAGAAAGAAAACATCCTAGCATCCTGTCCTGCTGCCAGCTTTCAAAAGGTAATTAAACATCCCCCTTTTCAAAGAGCAGAGTTCTCCAGGACCACAGTGTTTGAGCTCTGATGTTGTCAAACAACAGGGGGTTGCTTAAGCTTTGACTGACCTTTCCAAAGACCTACAAGCAATTTAATGTGAGCCCTCTTTAGTGAAGACAGAAATGTCCCATTATCTGCTTCCTGTTGTCTAGATTGCTTGCGGTAATGGCAAACTTTGATTCTTGTGGTCTTGAGGACAAAAATGAACCACTTCAGGCAGACTGAAAAAATCCATGCACAGAAGTTTTGTTCTACTAAACCTAGCGACATCTTGATCACATAAATTTGAGTTCCTCTTCCCTCAACCCATTCTGTTGTCTTTGTTTCTTTCTAACGTTCAACAAACTGCAATGTATATGCTATGAAGACCTAATCCCACCCTCAGTTTAGGGGGTTAGGCTCTCTGAGTGTCCCAAGACCAATTGTCCATCTGAGTGCTGCTGACAGGTGATAATAGCCCTGGAAGACCTGCCTGGCAGCCCAGTTCTGATGGAGCCCAGCATACCATGTTCCAGTTGCACCTGCTTCTTCCCTGTTCTCCATGTAGATGCTGAAGAGATGGAATTAAAATGAAAGTTCATTAGGTTAAAGCAATACTGTCTGAGAAGTCCTTACAGCAAGACAATTTCCTTGTTCCCATGCAATCCATTGGAAACGTTTTAAAAAAAAAAAAAAATCAGTTCAAAATTCACTGTATGACCTGGCTTGTGTTTGTTTTCCTTTAAACTAGCAAAGATGCGTCCAATACCAAATGTTCAGTTAAATTCCACAGGTTCCAATGTAGCAAACAACACACTCACTCCATGGGAGATTTGCTCAATTAAGAACCATTAAGTATAGCTCTGTTTCATGATTTTACTGTTTGTTGAAAAGTCCCTGGAAGGCAGCCTCCCAGAGGAGCTAACCTCTACAGTCAACATGGGGTGGAGAAGTTGCACTTTTTCTATTCCCAGAGTCACTTTAGCAGGAGGACCCTTTAACCTGAAAAGTGGAAATGAGGTTTTTCTTGTGCCAACCAACATTCAGCCATTTTCTTTATCGCAAACAAAAATAGAGAAGTAAAGCAGGCAGATTTTTGAGCTGGAGAGAGCCCTATAGTAGGCTGGCTAAGGGGACAGCTGGCTCCAGGCAAGGCTCTGTCTTCTGCATTTTGTCTTTGACTCAGGAGCACATTCTCTGTACTGCCTTCCTCTCCTTCAGGTTTTCCTCTTTTTAGCCCTATGTAGAATGCAAGAATTACTGGCAGGAATCTTGCTTCTAAGATTTCTTCCCCTCTGCTCCAGATATCCGAGGAACAATGATGTTCTGGGGAAACAAGGAGATTAAGAACATCCATCCATTCTGCAGCACAGTCATTACACAAGGCTCCTCTTCCCTCCCCCTCCGAGGTGAGTGGGAAGATATGTGGATACCAAAGATGCAAGAGGAGAAAACAGTCATGCCAAACAATGTAACTTGGCTAAACATCTTCAAGACATCCATAGCAAGGCAAAGATTAATGTGTGATTTTCAGACCAGGTAATAAAGAGAATTACTTAAGGCAGCAGGCTGTTTGCTGTTGCTTATGCCTAAGAAGCTGCTGTAGGCAAGAGAGAGGGGAGTGCAGAAGGATACAAACTACCATCACGCTTTCTGAAACAGCTGTTACTTTCCCCCAGCTTTCTCACCATTCAAAAGAAGCAGAGGCAGGCAGCCCAGGTTTTCTTCAGGGCACTTTCCCAGCTTGGTGGCAGGAGCAGACAGGTGTTAGCTGTTTTACCTTGGGCCAGCAAATTTAATTCTGCCAACACCACCAAAAAGACGTCTGAACTGGCCATGCTCAAACACAGGTCAGGGTCATACCTTGGGAGCTTCAAAAATATCATAGCGATCATAATGGCCACAACAAATTAAAGCAGTGCATCAAACTGTTGCTGGCATTTCTGGAAAGTACCTTTGGATTCTGTATTCAGCAAAAACACACCCTCACAGAAATCACGTAAGTTCTGCAGTCCTATGGAGGAGGGAATTCTGGATCAGGTGCTATTTAAAAACAAACAACAAAAAAAAAACCCAACCAACATCATTTTCTGTATATTTGGGAAGGAAAAATAAGGAGACAATCTAAAGCAAAAAATTGATGAAGTAAATGCACATTTTTGATAATCAGGCCAAAGCACATGCTAAAGCAGAAGGCTGTTTCTTAAATTATTTGAGAGCATGCAAGTGCATCACCAGCTCTGAAAGTGAGTTATGACTGCATCAATGAGGTATTCACGTGTCAACAAAAAGGACTGTCATTAGAACTCATATCACTCTGAGATAACCTGCCAAGAACA
The DNA here is from genome assembly GCA_035772895.1 of Perdix hodgsoniae. NCBI lineage: Eukaryota > Metazoa > Chordata > Aves > Galliformes > Phasianidae > Perdix > Perdix hodgsoniae. The sequence continues at coordinate 2,271,957 of JAPSGF010000030.1, read as the reverse complement.
TTTGAGTAGCTTTGTTTCAGTCTCAGGATGAACAAAGAACACAGGGTCAATCCCACAGACTGAAAACCCCTCTTTGCTCCTTACTATCTCTGTATTTGCCTGGCAACTTTATTCCCTCTATGCTAGAATCCTAGGTTCCTTTGGAAGAAAAATATGAAGAAGGCTACCAAGATGAGGTTCTGAGTACAGTCAAGGCAGCAAAAATTTCTGGGTATATTTCATCTCTAATTAAAATGAGGTGAGCAAAAAGATGGAAGACACCACAAATCTTTCCTGACACTCAAGTATCTTTCTCTGATTTGAGGAAAAAAAGGAACTCAAAGTTTTCTGCCCTCATATCTAGATCCAATATTCAATGGATTTCAGGTTTCCTACATTTCTTAGACATTTCTGAAAAAAACTTATTGTCCTTCCACAGAGAAAGAGTCATTATAAAACACACAAAAACAGTGAGGTACACAAATAGACATGAAATCAACTGAGTTGATCTCATCTATATAGCACATCTATATAGCACTGACTTGGCACAGGGTAAAAGTGTAACTCAACATAACAAGCAAACTACTTCTTCCTTAAGTGCGAGGCTCATAGAAGTTATCCACGTGTCATTTTGGTTAATCAATAGTCTTAACGCTGTTCAGACAATAGCCCCAAACAGCTGGTTCTTCTACCAACCAGTATTTATCATTCTTTGGCTTAATTTATAATCCTCCTTCATATCTCTGAAACCTCTGCCTTTGCTATGGTGGGACTTCATTTTTAATTTATCGTTGTGCAAAGCAATCCATTCAACAAAGCCAGAAGCTGGCAGCCGGACTGATTTCTTTAGGGGTAGGGATGTGGAGAAAAGGGAACTAGCTATGGAAGGAATTATCTATGGGAAATATCAGATTCTTAACCCTTCTCATTTGGTGTATGATATTGTATATTGTATATCCAACTGGTTTTGATTGAAAATATCTGCTAATGTTCATTAGACAGGCTATCACTAAAGCTCTGTTCATGTATCTGTCTTAAGTACAAGATGAATTAGTTTAATATAGTCCTGAAAACTAGTCCTACTTTTCTCTACCCTGACCTATTTTTAATAGCTGTAACAGAAGTTCAAAGAAAAGCTGCCCTGCCTGGAGCTGCACCTTCCCCAACATGATTGCATCACTAACAGCCACAAGAACCCAACAGTCAATGTAGCAAACTTTCATATGAACTGTGAAATGCATTCTCATGCTTGAATTCATAAGCAACAACATCAACTGGTCAGACTCTGTAGACAGTTGAAGTGGTACACAACCTTTCCCTATTGGGAACTTCCTTTCCCTTTTGAGAACAAGAGAGACAGATTCCCCAACACAGCTACTGAAGGCAACAAGCCCTACAGGTGTGAAAGTGGTTGGGTTAGAAAAAAACAACAAAAACCCACAATTAAGTTAATTTGGATGCTAAGCTGACTTGCATCTCAGATTTACAACCAAAATCTCTTTCCTTTCCCATCCAGTGGATGCCCTACTTTTGGAGGTCAAAATTTGGAGCTGGTTAGGTACAGAACTCTTAACCAACAACGAAAGCATTCTATCTTGTTTGGATGTGAAAAGAGAGAACATGGTAAGCAACTGTGAGGAAAAGACAAGTACAGTCAGCACAGCTGAGCAAAGTTATGTCCGAGCTTCAAAGGAACATGACTTAGGAAACTGCACAGATCAACACTTCAGTCCATGCAAGTCACATGAGCACCAGCAAAACCAGTTGTCTACGTCAGATCACCCCTCACAAAGAATGGCTGTACAATCCAGTATGTAGATGACCAGGCAGATATGCCTCTGAAATAAACAGCTAAAATTATTATTGCAATTAATTGCTTCCGAATTCCTATGTCTTGTATATTTGAATGTAAACAGACAGGGAACTTCACTTTTAAAACTTGGAGTCCTCTCCCCTCCAGTACATACATTCAAAGCACAACTATTTCAACCCCAAGATCCAGAGTGACAGATTCGAAGCAACTTTCAAGTGTCGTGAGATCAAACCACAGGGAAAATTCCCTACAGGCACAATGATGTGAGAGTTCAGTATAGTCCACCTGACGAGGTAATTCAGGCAAGCATCCAGACAGTGAATGGGGCATCTCTAACTGTAACGTATGCAATAAATACTGTTGGTTGTGAAAAGCACATTGCTGCAACAAGATTACATTGCTGCAACAAGATTACAGATAGTAATACCACGTTTGGGTCAAGAAGGAAAGTAAATTTTTACTTGTTAAATAAACTCTATTTGTAAAACTTTGCCTGAGGCATTTGCTTCCTTCCAAAGGCTCAGCAGTTTTTAATATACTCTTTCCCTTGCAGAAGTATTTTTGTTCTCAAATTTTGCTGAAGAGTGGCGCTATGTCAAAGTAACAAGAGTCAACAGCACCACTCCCACCCTCTCCAAGATCTTCAGGTGTTATTTTGATGCCTCAGGAGTCTCTTCAGCATTATAATAACCCACTTACATATGAACAACTTGTAGTTGTCATCAAGTGATGTTTCATATCTCCAGGCTTCCTGTACGAAGAAAGCTTGAGGCTTAGTCTCTGTCTTTCTCTGATGTGGGGTAGTGATGTTTTCCTGTAAACTACTTAAAACTTTCCTTTCTAATAAACTGAATTGACAGCTCTTTGCATTTATCTACACACAGTACCATGATAAAGGTTTATGTGTGAGTGACTCAGTGATTTGAGGGGAGTGCTGGCTGGATCAAAGTCCGTTGCATATATAAGTTCTGCCACTTCAGGAACCCCCTTATGCAACAGAATCCGCAGTAATGCTGCAGTATCAAAAGAGAAGCACAAGTGTGTCTGCAGCTCCTCTTGGCACTAGGAGAGGGAAGGAGTGCTCAGCAATGGTGAGAAGAGCACAGTGCCTGTCACTAGCCCTCATCCGTCTGGGGGAAGGGGGTCATCATCTGGATAACCAGAATGAGATTAGGTTGGAGTTCCATTACCAGACATTTTTAGTAAGGCACTGGGAGACATAAACTTGCTGCTTACTGTTATTTGGACTGGATTTGCAAACATTCAGTCTGCTTTTTGGTAGATGCCATTTATCTACTACTACAACTCTGGTTTCAGATTTTCTGAACAATAACTAGGAACTTACTGGATAGCAGGAGACACTACTCATAGTGATAGAAAGATGTTTTTTCTCATACAGTCCTGAATCCAGCTAAGCAACAAAGCCTCACAGATTTCAAACAGGAATGCAAATTACACAGTTCAATACCTTTTTCTCAACCTGGATTTGATTTTCTTCTTACTCTATTTAGCTTTTTTTGCCAACAATCTAACCTAACCTAATCTGATTTCATTCAGAGATGTGCAGCCCCTGTGACTAGGCAGTCTTCTAAACTATTCTAATAGTTTAGTCTAGTTTATTCTAAACTAAATCTTTTGACCTCCGGTATCTCTTCAGTCATTATATTTTGTGCTATTATTGAATCAAAAGTTTTGATTTAACTAACCTGTGTTTTCCATGAGGATTTCTGATCTAGATTAGAAAGAACCAAGAACAGATCTGGGTACAGTCTAGTTGTTGAAGATTAGTCTCCCACTTCAAACTTAAATGTTCTCTTCTCTTAAGGTATCTTAAGAATACCTGGATACAGCTTTCAGATACTTGTGTTCTTTAGGCTATCAATTCTTCCAGAGAGAGGCAACCTCACAAGCAATTTGTTGTTCTTTGGAAGACTATATTTTATTGCCACCTATATAATACCACTGTATTTTAAACTAGAAGTTCTTCTGATTCTTATCTCATCTACACAGAAAATGACAGTAACTTGAAATCAGTTTAGAAAGGATTGAGAAAGAATTGGAGACTGATTTAAAATAGAATCAGAATTCTTTAGGTTGGAAAGACACTTAAGATCATCAAGACAATCCATCATCTAACACTATCTACCACTAAACCCTGTCACTAAGCACCACATTCACACGTCTTTTAAATGCCTCCATGCGTGTCAACTTAAACACTTTTCCAGACAACCTATTCAAGTGCATAACTCTGCTTTCTATAAATAAGATATTTCTGATATCCAGAAAGATATCTTCTCCCGGTGCAGACTGAAGCTGTTGCCTCACATCCTATTACTTTTTACCTGATAAAAGAAATAAACACCACCTCTCTGCAATCCCCTTTCAGGGAGTTACAGAGAGTAGTGGGGTCTCCCTTCAGCCTCTTTTTCTCCAGACGAAACCCAAGTTCCCTCAACAGCTCCTCATATGTCTTTTCTTCAAGGACAATTTATTCAACCTATTCTTCTTCATCACTATGGATGTTGAAGGACAAACATTCAAATTTTGAAGCAAACTGTTGTGGAGGTCTCATATACCAGCCATTAGTTAGCAACTACCAGCTTTACCAACACAAACAGCTTGAAAAATCATGAAGGTTTGGACATATCCTTGCATGACCAATGTGAAAAAGGTGCTATTTTGCCTTTGTGCCAGAGGGAGAAGGCAGCTCTTTCAGCATCCTGTCTGCCATGAAAGCAGGTGGTAGAAGGTGTCTTTTCTGGCTGTTTCCACACCAGGCTGGAAGAGTTAGAAACACCAGCTACATGGTTCTAGCAGAAATAGAACTGATGGAAATTTTCACCTCATCTTCTTGGGGCCATGAGAGACCCCACTAAGCCCAAACAAAAAGAATTTTTTAGGTATGTGGGTGTGTTGAGTGAAGACCACGCTGCCTTTTGGAGGGGCAGAAAGAAGTTTCCCAGAGTCCTTCAATAATAAGTTAGGGAGGGAGGGTGAAATCCATTTGTGTAATTCCTATTTTTCTTTGGGTTTTCTTTTTTGAGCTCATAACAGGGTTTAAATTGCCAAGATACTTTCAGGAGTTCCAAATCCTTCTGCCTATTAGGAAAACAAAGACTGCAATCTTGCCCCTTCCCTAGGAGAAAAGGGGACATATGCAAAAATGCAAGAATGAAAATCTCTTTGTGTTTTATCCAGACCCGTTGAATTGGGAAACGTAATTACTACAGCTCAGCTGGTGGTACCACTTTGCTGCTCCTCCCACCTTATTCCTATTGCTACTACCCCTGTTTTTCACTTGCAGCAATCAAATAAATTACATTTGTAAGGGAGTCATGTCCTGATGGGAAAGGGTACACGCAGCTGCTCACACAATCTCCTCCTTCACACCTCACAGTAACTCCTGATCATTCCTATTTGGTTGATATATCTGAGTAACAGCAAAAGAGATCTGAACTGCTCACAGATGAAGTGTTCTAACTTTACTGGGTTTGATGAGATCATCCAGGTTCGTTGTGGACCTCGATACTTAGAAAAACACTTATACAGATGTTTACAAGCTCATCTCATGTTCCTGTCAGAATAGCAAGAAGTCATTCTGTGATTCACAAGGCTCACTTTCCTATCTTTCTCTATCTGACCCTACTGTTCAAGTTAGTTCATATAAACTACAGATGTTACACAGACTTCAGCAATCCACTCTCCGCTCCCTCCAAGATGTCTAAACAACCTCCTGATGCACTAAGTAGAGTGCATATATCACAGTGGTGTTTGTTCACATGCACAGCTCCCCAGCAAAATGCTTTGGCTCTCACATGCAACTAATACAGTAAAAAAATATCCATTTATTTTGCCATGGCACTCACAGACAAAAGCCTGAGTCTCTCTGTTGAGACAAGGACACATGTACTGACCCTCACTGGTGCAATCATGAGAGCTCGCTGGTGTGCTGTCATGTGCTGCCAGTGACAATGGAAAATGAAACATTCCACAGAGGCCCAAAGAGCATAGGTGTAAGCTCTTGAACAGGTAAAGGAAATAAGCATATTCCAGAAGCCATCGCTCCTTTTCTATAGAAACACTTCTGATAACAGACCAATTCCATAGCATCCCTATTTCATCTGCTTACAAGAACCTCTTCTACCAGTTACTCTTGCCTTCCAAAGTATCTCTCCATCCTGAAAAAGTGAGCAGGCAACACAGGAGCAAATAATAAGCTGTGACCTCTTTTACTCCATCCACTTAATACATAACAGACTTTGCATTCTTGCAAAAGTGTCAGGAAACTTACTGGTTTTGCTTTGTGTCTACTATGGGTTGTCTGGATTAGCAGAAAAAACATCAGATGCACATGTCCACATGTGCATATATTTTCAGCCAATTTGTAGGTAGCTATATACATATATAAGCATGTATACATAGGCAAATCTCACATGGGAAATTTGCCCAACTGCAGGAAGAAAAAAAATCTAACAAAGAGCTGACCCATCTGACCCCTGGAATACCTGCCTTTTGTAGGAGGGGGCTGTTTGTTTAAGGAGATGTTTTACAGATGATTGTATCTTTAAGACACAACCACGTACACACACTGCTGGTTTTAAGAAAGCTAAACTTGCAGAAGTGAAGATGGAAATTCTTGGGAAAAAAAGAAAAAAACTTGTTCCGACAAAGCCAGTGCTATTATGCTTTATCAGCTTCACAGGTATGTTTCCAAAGGACATTTGGAAAGAGCTTGTGAGAAAAAAAAAAATGTTTATGCAACTTTTGTGTAAACTTCTTTTAAAAGCCCTGGAGTTTACAGATGTTGGAGGACACAGGAAAGCACTCATCCACTGGCGCTCCTCACCTGATTAGAGGCTTTGTCACCTGTTGGTCACCATAGAACAGATGCTTTTTCACTGCCAGACACCAGATCAACCATTTGACCCAATCTGATGAGCTACACAACAATCCAAATGTTAACAAAAGGAGACTTCATCAGTCCAAGGAAAAGCTGCCATGTGATTTCAGATTCCTATCTCATTTGTCCTTCAGTAGATCATCTATCACCTTTCAAATAACCATTTTTAAAAGAAAGATCACCATCCTCCCTACTCCCCCCCATGTTAGGCAAACATATTTGGTGGTCTTTTCATCACAGAGCAGCAGTTAAGGAAAAGATTCACCACGAAATGTTGGAAAACAGAAACACACCCTTTTCTGGAGTCTTTTGTTTTCATTAAGCCTTCATATCATTCTTAAAAATATCTCTGGATTGAGTTTAGTTTTGGATTTTGTAATGTCATTAACTTCAGTGCTTTGACATGTTCAGTGTGCTCACAGAGTTAGATCTCAGACTAATTTGTAGAAGCTTGTAAATAACATTTTTCCCTTCAGAATACAAGAAAACCAAGGCTTAGAAGCACACTGAGGATGCAAGATGGTCCAACAACCTATACTGTGAATGCTTAACATACTGAAAACAAGAGAGCTTGCATTTTATACCATTCTAACTTTTTGGAGCAATAATCATCATAAGGGGAATCTGCTACACTTCTGAAGAAACGTCCTTCAATTGGTGTTTCTTTTCTCATAGTTTCAGTCAGACATCAAGCAGTTCTTAATAATAGGAACAGTGAACATTTTGGGGGGAAAAAAGTTACAAGAGTTTATGGAAAACATGAAAAAGGAGGAAGAGAACACAAGCGCTCTTGTCTTGCTCTAGGGCTTGCTGTTTATCCAGCCTGAATTTAACCATCCCTTGTAACAATCAGCCCAGCCCAGCTTATCTCTCTAAAGACAATACTCTTCGGCATTAGTGCCAGCCAACCTGATTGCAATCACCAACCTGAATTCAGACCCAGTTTATAGAAATGGCAAATTGAATTTTACCAGCAACAGAATGAGCTAACACAAACACTATCATGGAGCCCTGCCCTTTGTCAACACTGCACTCCTGTCTCCAGTCCCATGTAATGGATTTGTTATACGCGTTCCCACATAACTTCTAACTATGCTAAAGAAATTATCACTTCATTTCATCATATCTGCTTTTAAGTGCCAGAGAAAAAGGACTGCAGCTTGATGGTTAGAAAAGAGAAGGGAGACATTACACTCCAGGTGTTAAAGAGGATTTGTACAGAAATCAAGACTGAAAGATTTTGGACAAGGGTGAGAGTTAGAGGGAATTCTGGCCCACTAATCGTAGGGATCTGAATGAAAACAGGCAACCACAGAGGTAGTGGCTGAAGTAAATAATTAAGGGCACACTTTATCTGCAATTAACATCATAGCTCTTAGGATGATTGATGGAATATTTCACTCAAAATATTGGTGAAATCTTACTTCCTTTATATATTTGTACCAGCCCATTTTCCCAGGAAAATCAGATCAAATGTTCTACCATGAGTGGGGGAAAGTGAGCCACCTCTGTCAATTCAATGCCACTGGATGAATAAGCTGACTATAGACAGAATTGCAATGAATAAAGAGAAAGGAACACTGGTTACCTGATGATATTTGCCACTCCAGCCAAAGTTTGTTGAAGTTTTTTGTCAAACCTTAGAAAAGGGTGGAACTTTTCCCTTGAAAAGCTTTTTCTTACTTGAAAAGCTAAAGTAACTCCAATTAAAATGGATACACGAAAAAACATTATTATAGAAATGAAAAGCCCTCTTTTTCTTCCCATTTTCTGCCGGCTAATGAGACTGGAAAGTTCTAGAAAATGTAATAAATCTGGGGAATTGTCATTTTTTACCCTAAAATTCTTCTGCTCATTTAAGGAAAAAAATAATAATGAGAAAATGTTAAAAGCCTGTCTCTGAAAGGCCAGAAAATATTAAACATTAAGATCCTTGAAAAGAAAAAATGTTTTTCTTAATTCTATATTTTTTCCTGTCTGAAGTTTTGACACTGTTGTATGATATTTTCATACTTAGTAAAAATAATAATGCTAAAATCAAAGTTCTTTCATGCATAACCATGCTTCTGACATGACCGTAGTTTGCACACAGAAACCCTTCCCTCATCCCCAGTACAGCAGGACGATTCTTACAGCCTTGACACCTTGTGATGCCCTATGTGAGAAGGAAGAGAGAACAGTGTTCACTGCAGCAGTGTGGAAAGCCTGCACAGATCCCTGCTGCCACTAACTCCTGCTTGTCAAACTCACGATTGCACAGGTAATATTCCAGCTTCTGAGAGGGAGAAAATTCTCTCCTGATTCTGCAGCTGGATCTCCACCAGGCTACAAGCTCACCTTGCTACGGCGTGGGACAGCGCTAAGATTCCACAAAGAGGGAAAAATAAAATAAAATCGACCTCATCCTGCTGGAGAGCTGAGAGGAAATAAAATGGTGCCTTCTAAGCTGGCATGCCTCCAACGGGCAATATCTGAGCTTTACTCTTTCAGTTATTCACATTAAAAAAATAAAATTATCGGAAATGTTTATTCAAGAGTGAATAAAATGCTTGAATCAGATAGGCTTTATCTGATAGCAAGGTAATGACTGACTACCAAATCACATGGCAGCAAAACATTTTTCATAGATGTGGTAATGTGCCCTTACCTGAAAACCTCTGATTAAACAACAGAGTGGGGGGGGACCACAGATAAGGACAGACAAATCACATAACGCAGCAATAGTAGCTACACAGAGCAATACTCTCAGGTGGGGAAAAGCATTTGGGCATCCACCTACAAGAGGATTTTTGCTTCTACTCTGTTCTGTAGTCCTACTGCCTTTCAATTAAGTGCCTCTTGATTTAATTTATCCAGACAGATGAGTGTGACCAGGCATTTCTTCATTTCATTTTATTTCTGTGTCTCCTATTGCAGTTAATGACAGCTTCCACAAGGCTTCTATTATTTATATTAAAAAAATCACGAATAACAAATCTCTTTGTTATCTTACATAACAAATACTGTATAATTAATCTAGAAGTTTCAGTTGGACTCCCAGGAAAAAAGAAAAAAAAAAAAGAAAAAAAGAAAGAGGAAGAAAAATCCTCCGTGTTCTCTGGGAACATTCCTAAAAAAAATGTTATACAATTACACAGCAGTAAAGTTTACAAGAAGCAATTTACTTTCCCTAAATTCAATATACGCTAAGTTGCTGGCGATTTTCAATCCTATTGTACTGCAGCTGCTTTAATGCTCTGTGGAACTAGCAATTTCATTGCTAACCATTAATCTTCAAACATTTTTAGAAACTCATAAGAGTGAGCCTAGAAAGCCACGGTATCAGAGGAAACAGGGATGAAACAGACTCTGAGAGGTCATCTACACAGGATCAGCAGTGCTCAAACCACCCTAGCAGACGTTTATCTATGTTCATTAGAAGTTGTGGTGAATGAAGGAATGCAAAGTAAATTTCTAACAGAGACCGAAGAACCCAAGATCTGTTCTGAAAAATACTCTAAAAAATACTTTCCTCGCCTGTTAACCTCAGTATAAACATGCTTACAGGGTGAAGGACGTTTGAGCTATTAGCCACCGAACAGCGTGAATCTCAGCAGGTGGGTATTTTGCCACTTGTTTTTGACTTCAGGCAGCTCTTTGCGATTCTGCAGCTTCTTCACTAGATTCTGCCAGTTACAGCGATGGAATCAGGCCACAACACAGAAGTGTTGTGGTAAAACCTGACAGCTCATTGGCAGAACAGGACATTTTCAGGAGCTGAAGACATTTCTGGAAGAAATTAGTTTTTTATATGAGCTAGGAGACATCCTTGGCAATTTTTATGGCAAAAATTTTACTATGCATTTTTCATAGATCAGTGATTTTTAAATGGTTTCCCTTTGGTGATCAACCATTGTACTACACAGTCTACGGAAAGAAAAAGGATCAGTCATAGAAAACTAGGAAAATTAAATAATCCAAGAGTGAACTTAAAGAAATCAAAAAGCTACTGCTCCTGCTGGTCTGCAGCAGCTTCACTGTGACCACTTTCCTCTCACCTTACAGCACTCATATATCCTACGCAGTTATACATCTGTGTTAGATAATCCCTAATTATAGAATCATAGAATAAAATCATAGAATCACTCAGGTTGGATAAGACCTGAATGATCATGAAATCCAACCACTATCTAACCAGACTACCCTAACTCAAACAACCCTCCACTAAATCATGTCCCTGAGCATCATATCCAAACAGTTTTTAAACACATCCAGGCATGGTGACTCAACCACCTCCCTGGGAATCCCCAAAGTCAGAAGGATCGTGAGGCCCCGCTTTCACAGTCTGTATTTGTACTGAAAAGATCAAGCAAGCTTTTGCCCTTCTTTTCTACTCTTTCTATTCCAGTGCTTAACAACCCTTTCCATAAAGAGGTGTTTCCCGATATCCAACCTGGCACAACTTGAAGCCATTTCCCCTCGTCCTGAATGGCCTGGGTTCAAAAGGACCTCAAAGATCATCTAGTTTCTACTCCCCTTCTATGGGCAGGGTCACCAACAACTAGACCAGTACCCCCATAGAAGATAATCTGAATACCTCCATGATATCACTCAGGTTGCCTCTTTCCCACTGAACTGGGACACAGGGTCAAGACAGCACTACTGCCTGCAAAGCAGGTCCTTGAAATGGCTCTTCCATGTTCTCATGTAGCTTTTCTGAGACCTTCCACTTCAAGGCATCTGTTAAGATGGCCTTTGTAATAGCCTGCAGAGTAGCCTCTCCCGTTCACACATGTGGGTCCAAGCGTATACATTTTTACATATATATATATATATATATATATATTATTGACAGATCATTTCCACTGACTCAATAACAAGCTGGAATGTTCTTGACATGATCTCCACCATCAGCCTCACAAACCACCTTAGGTTCACCAAGGTGAAGTCATAAAGAGGGATTCTATTTTACTGTTCAAATAACTACTGTGAAGAGAGGCTGGATATTATTACAGTTACACATTGCACACATATCTGTTCCACTACAAAATGCAATTCATGTTACATAAATGCATTAGCAATATTGCAGTTATGTAACGTAACAGCCAAGAAAGTGAAGGATGACCCTAACAAGGAAAATATGAATCAGCTTGCCCTATCAAGTAGCTTTATAACAAATTACAGCAGCCTACAGGTTCCTTTTAGTCAACCAGAAATTGCTCATCAGAACACAAATAACTGACATTTGAGTCAGAAATTTCACTGAAATGAACATTTTAATATTACCAGTTAAAGAGGACGAAGATATTTCTGTAACTTTAATAAGAAAAAGAACATCTGCGATTTGATTTTTTTTTTAAAAAATCAGCAATTAACTTATCCCCAGCTTCACAGAGAGGTTTCTTTTTTGGAATTACACTGTGTTCTCCTCCCCAACTGGCTCCACGCACTGCTCCAAATGTTAAGTATCTATAGAACAGCTCTAGCTTTGAATTATTCTAGACCAGACCAGACATCAAGCAATTTTCTCTGGGTCTGAAAACAATTTGGATTGAGTTATCTAAAAGAGACACTTGGTATGTTAAAAAAAAAAATCAAAAAAACTTACTGCATTTGCTATCTAGTACAATTCAGTACAGGACTAGTAGATGGACACAAATGACTTTGGCAAAGCCAGTCTGGCTTATGGAGTACTTTGCTTTTGCTGTAAAACCCAAAACATTCACAGTAGATTCAGGTATGCCTGTTCTTTGAAGCAGCAAGGATTAACCTCCCACTTTGTATGCTCATCCAAAGAAGTATACAACAAGAAGAAAACACTCATTGAAGTGAACCAAGAAAAATCTGGGCACCATTTGGATAAATCAAAGATTACAACTTGCGCAGCTTGCTCGCCTGTTACATTTAGTAATGCTAACACAGACAGCATGATGTCTGTTAAAGATATGCTAACCGTATTCTCATGAGCACAGAAAATAAGCCTTGATGGTTAAAACAATTAATAACTTGTAGTAGACACCAAACGCCTACAGAAAAGGTTTCTTGTAATACTTTCTGTATTTTCCCTACTAATCAGGCTTCAGTATCGCAAAGACTATTTCATGGGCAGTTTCTCAGGCAGTAATGCTTCCTTACTCCGTGTGGACAGTTGTAGCACTTTTAGCACAAACTCAGAGGGGGAAAAATGCTTTCCACAAGGCTTGGTTCTATTCCAAAGAAAAGGAAAAGAAGAACACCCACTTGGCCTTCTTGAGTCTTGAAATAGGACCTTGGAAGCTGGAGCCAGAGTGACCTGGAGTTTGTCAGGGCTGAGCAGAAGCATGCAAGTTCCAGTGCGCTTACACACTTGCTCTTCCTCTTGCACTTAGGAATTGTTTTTTGGCCTGCTCACTTAACCCATTGCCTCACATCTCAGCAATAGATTTTAGGCATTGAAACTTCAATTGCATTTAGAAACAGAGGTTTAATCTGATTTGTCTGGGCCTGGATTTTAGACACTTGCCTTCTACATTGCTTAATAACAGATCTCTCTGCTCAGCAGTCAGCTGTACCTCCTAGCCCCTAATGCTCTTGGTACTGAGAGTTCAGACTGGTGGTTATTGCCTGTTAGAAAACTTTCAAACACAGCAGATAAGCAGAATATTCAGGTGACTGATCTGCAAGGAAATGAAAAGCAGTTCCTTCAAATTAAGTTATCAGTAGAAACTGCTTACTTGCAGCATTACACATGCTGACAATGTATGGATTGAAGTTAGAGCCATTTGTTTATTTTTGTGCAACTGTAATATAGGAGTGTCCCGCCAAACCAGAGGATGGAATTAGCAATTAGTGTCACTTGGCTTCACTGTTCAGTATGCATGCACGAAGAGGCACGACAACAGATCCAGACGGATAACACAAGGAAACAGTTGGTACATGGTGGGATCAGTACATTGTGCAATTTAAACAAACAGTGTCAAATATCAAGAGGGATGAGTCACGAGCATGCTTATGATCTCCAAGGTTCATTAGGGAGCAGATTCAGATCCCCTTACTTCTGTGATAAGAACACAGTTATCCTCTTCAAATGAAAAATCATTCCATCCTCCGTGTAATGTGGGCAAGAGCATAGCCTTTCATGGACATGTTATCAGGCACCCTCTGATGAAATTTGACTTTCTGCAGTGATTTCAGAGACAGAGAGGATCCTGTATAATGGCATCGTGCCAGAAAGTAGAAGCACTCAGTACTGCAAGGCAGCGGTATTTCCACTTGTTCAAGGTGTGAAATTACTGTGTAGGCAGAAACATGGGATAGATAGGAAACTAATTCAAATGACAACTAATAACTCTTCCCTCCTATCAATTTAACCCCTACAAATTACAGTTCTGAGAATGATATGCAATCCTCATAAACTCAAACCTGAAGGAAGACTGTTAGTGCTTACAATAAGGCAGAATGAAGAGTCTTAATTCCCAGATTTCAAACTGAGTTGATCAATCCTGAAAAAAAGCAGCAAGGCTTGCTGTTGATTAGAGATTATTTTACCTCACTGATACTTATTTCCAGGGGACACTTAAAAAAAATTCCATAGAAGCTGCCCCATCTCTCTCTCTCTCTTTCATTCCTTGAGTAATCTACCTGTGGTCATAGTTAAGCAGTCCCCAAAAGACAAAGGATAATACACTCATGTACATCGGTTACTCTGAAAGTAACACCTCCTGTTTATTTCCATGAAACTGTAATGGATAGAAAGAGCATACTAACACTATTTGATAGATCAAATTCTCAGCTGCAAAATACTACTTTTCAACAGTCACCACCATCAGCTATGAATTTCTGCCAGCAGTGAACAAGAGTCTGCATGCTTTGCTCATAAAAATCTGCACCTGTGTAGGTGACTCACTGTTGCTGTCACCACTGCTGAAATGCACCATCCACATCTCTCTGTGCTCTTGGTCTTCAGAAATGTTTAGCAGGTGTCAATAAATGCCAATGGGTGCCATGTTTTCCATACAGAGGAATTCAATTACACACCTTTGCTTCGTCCAGACTTCCATGCCAGGTAACATTTTGTAAGACTGCCCCTCTGCTGCCATCTGTTGCACAGTAACAAAATGTAAGGGAGTATTAGTTCAGCCTCTACTGCCATATCATCAACATACATCACTGACATTGTGGGTTGACATAGTAAAATAGAAGGCATTACTTCCGGAGCAGCCCTTGTGCATATATATATACATGGACTTACCTGGGTAGAATGACTCTGTGTTTGTATACTAGTTCCACGCAAGAGATTAAGAGAAAATCACGTCATTAAGAATGAGGGATAGATGTTTAAATCCCCATAAACACTGCCAGAAATGTACTTGCTTAACCATCTGTCATGTGTTTGAGAGATATGTTGCATCAGTGATCAAAAGTACATGTCACAAAACCGTCTGGAGGAACAAGTTTTCTTCAGCCTAAGAACACAAACTGTTTCCTTGTGCAATATTTCACCATTCATAGAAAGACAAATATTGTCACTGGCTGCCCTACTAGCAAACTATCTTCTGATTTTAAGCATCAGAGATTTTAAAACCACTGTAAAAACTTAAAATCCTTATGAAAACTGATAGATTATTGCCAGATTCGTCCAGGACAGTCTGTAATCTGCCTGAAATATCTGAAGGAAAACAGCACTGACTTTCTGTATGGCATGATTTCTATGTGTTTCATAGCTTCCCAAGCTCTGCTATGCAAGACCCTTGGCTTATATAGTCTGATAGAATTTTACTTGGTCAGCTAGGCTATACACAAAAGAATTCAATGGAGTCTGCGGTGTGTGGATACCTAATCACTCATGGACCACTTCAGAGATGCACTGCACCAAACAGAACTCTCTTCTTTGTCAGGTGTCTACGTATCAGATGAAAAGACAAATACTTGCTTTTCCAGACTCAATTGACCAAGTATTTCTGTTCTTGTAAAACAAATTTTTATGTTTTACTCCAGAAAATTTGTAGAGGCGGATTACAATGTTTTTCTTGATCACCAGCAGAATGCAACAAATCACTGAACTCCATCCTGAGGGAGCTATATTAGTTACCACCTCTTCATCCAGTTCCTTAGTTCAGCAGTTAGCTAACCAAATTAGGATTTGATCAGTCTTCAGTTGTAGGATTAGTTTTTATACAGATTAGTCCTACCTGATATATCTGTTGTGAATTAATTTTGTATTTAAACTTGTTTCAACATCTGTATATCTATCTATCCATCAGGTATGTTTAAAGGTCTACAACCAGAGGTAAGGCTAACCTGGATTAAATCCAACTTCATTCTCTTCCCTACTCTACGCTGGGGTCCTTTTCTGCTGTTCTGCACAAATGGCTCTTCTGGTTATGGTACAAAACACTTCTATTTAAAAACAGAGGGTGCTGGAAAACCAGGGGAATGGCAGCAGGTATGGCAAGCTAGGAGTCCAGCACTATACATTCTGACAGAGAAGCTATATGTGACACTGCGCTTCTTTCCAAGAGTACAAATTCCCCAAAAAGTTAGAGGATGGAAGCAGGAAGATCCTGAAGCATCTATTTCTGTTATCACATTACGTGGCAAGCTTTTGGTAGCGGGAGGTGAAGGGATGGCCTCTGTGAGGAGAGCCCAGCACTGCCTCACGTCCGATCAGAGCCAGCTTCAGTCAGTTCCAAAAGGAGCTGGTTGTGTCTCTGTGAGAGCAGATTTAAGAAAGGTTTAAGAACTCTGAACAGCAGCTGGAAGACAGGAGTGAGAAATGTGAGAGAAGCAGACCTACAGGCCCGACGGTCAGTGCAGCAGGAGGGCAGGAGGTGCTCCAGGCACACAGCAGCAGCTCCCTGCAGCCCAGGAGAGGCTCACAGAGGAGCAGGCTGTCCCCATGCAGAACCACAGGCACCGCACAGAGCAGATCTCCACAAGCAGCCATGTTGGATCCTACACACAGCAGTGGATGAGGTCCTGAAGGAAACACAGCCCATGGATATCCCCCAGCAGGAGCAGCACAGGTGGAGCTCCAGCCTGTGGAGAGCAGCCCACAGTGGGGCACGAGGATTGGAGGAGCTGCCACCCATGGGGACCTGTGTGGAGCAGTGCCTGAAGGGTAGACACCGTGATACGGAGCTGTGTTGGAGCAGTGTTTTGAGAGCTGCAGCCTGTGGGAAGCCCATATGGGATCAGGTCGGGAAGGATGACACCCCGTGGGAGGAACCCACAAGGAGCAAGGGCAGAGAGAGAGATCACGAAGGAGCAGCAGAGATGAAGCATTATAAACTATTTGCAGCCCCATTGCCCTGAACCACTAGGGGCAAAAGAAGGTGAATGTGAGGGAGGCGTTTATAGTCTGCTTTTAGTTCTTACGTAATTTGCTATCGGTAGGCAATAAATTATATTAGCTTCCCTTATGCTAAGTTTGTTTAATCTATAATGGTAACTGGTGAGAGACCTTCCTGTCCTTATTGCAGCCCATGAGTCCTTTTTCCATCATATTTTCTCCCTGTCCTTTTGAGCAAAGAGAATCAGAGAGCACCGTGGTGGTACTGAGCTACTGACTGGTGTTAAGCTCACTTTCTTGGGCAGCACATCAAACACAGCACGTTCTGTGACCGTGAAACTTCACCATAACCTTTACTTTCTGGTCTTCAGAAATCACAAACCATTCCTAAGGGGTTAAATCGCTACAAATACAAGAACCCTTTAAATAAGATCTGCCCAACTCTCCAGAAACCCACTGTATTCTACATACAGGGAAATGGAAGACACATTGTAGCCTTAAAGGTTTTCAGCACTGATTGCCTAGTTTCTGTCTTCTTTGATAACACAGTATCGGTAACAAGTGCCCACCTTATCAGTCTGAGGTGCTGTCCAGTTGTAAGGGACCTGCAAAAGTTCACCAAGTCCAGACTTGGACGCTCTCCCTTTTTGATCTGTGATGAATGCATATAATCTACAATGACTGAATAGAAGATGGACAATTTAGATTAGTTTTTGCCTCTTACACTGGTCTGCCTGCAAGCAGGCTGTGGCTTACTCACATGTATTGCCTGCTGTGTCCTGACAGAGCATCTGAATTTGTTGTAACTAGCTGGTATTTGTAATTCAAGCTACATGGACAGGTCACCTGTAATATTATGCTTCTCTTCCCTGATGCATTAACTCCTAGAAGATGGCTAGTGGTGGGAATACTCATGGTTCCGCATTCGTCATCTGTACTAAACACTCACAGCTTTCTTGAACTTTCCTGCCAGTAAACACTCACTCAAGAGCTGGAACACAAAGAAAGAATTTGCTAAAAATTTCTGATGAGCCTTTGAAAGTCATTTGTTTCATGTTTATGACTAGCACACTGAGTTCCTGACCTGGTCAGACCTTAAGGTGGTACCACAGAGTAAATGTTAATTTGCAACAAATAACACGTAAGAAAATTGGCCTCATTTGACTCACCCAAATGCCCCAAGAAAGGGCTGGTACTGGGGCTCTTCTCCAGGGTAGCAAGCCAAGAAACTCAGTTCTGTGCCACTTTTATCTCCTCTGCATCTTCAGTCCAGCTACAATCTACGTGAGAGCCTTCCCTATGAATCTATGTGAAATCTCAGTGCACAAACCTTTACTGATCACAAGGTCTCACATCCCTTAAACTACCTTATTCCTCACTCTCTAGTTCCCTGCTTCTCAGGGATTCCTGAAACAGATTACTTTCAGGAATACACTGGCCAGATTCCCCCTCTAGCCAGTGTAAAGAGCTATCTCTAGTATCAGATTCAATCTTTGTATTTTAGAAACACACAAGAACAACACTTTTTCCACCTATTTTCTCTAGCCCAGATCAAGCTTCTCAGTCAGACTAGGTCTATGATGTAGAGACAAAATGTTCTTGGTCACTCTACATAACAGCAAAAGTAGCCTAAAAAGCTTCCTAATCCACACAAGAGAACAAAATCATGACTCTTCCAAGCTACAGATGCAATAAGAGCAATCATGTTCTCAACAACTGCAACAGAGCTTTCTAGTCAAAAAGAACAAAGTCACAAAAAGTAGAACACTTACAGTGGCGGTGGAGGGAGAACAGCCATGTTTAGTAGGGATAAGGACAGCACCAGTTTTTTATAAGACAATATTTTCAACTAAACTAAGTCATCATACTATTGGAATCATAAGAGTGCTCACTTGTATCCAGCACAGCTATGGAGCAGTAGCACTTTCAGCCTGCTTCTCCTTAGAGTTCCAGGAGGAAGAAAGCTATTTTTGCCAAGTCTCCTGTTGCTATTTTTTATCCTGAGTGTTGGCTTTCATCATTACGGAATGGGAATTCTGCCACTGATTTCAAAGACTCCGTGATCATAATTGGAACTTTATATTAATGTACATGTGTTTAATTTGTTTTGTTTAAAGATAAAAGGGAAATGGATTTCAAATCTCTCAACTGATTTCACTGCACACGTTCACAGCTCTGTAGTTAAAAGAAAAAAATATGTATGCAGCTTTTTTTCTCCCCCCACGGGGAAACAGTGCTATACCAACCACACCTATCTATGTAATGAAGGTAGCTATTAAATATTTACATCTTCTTCATTGTAATGGAAATTTCACACTGTTCTAGTGTGAAATTGATTTCTCAAGTCCTTACAATCTAATGTTTTAAGGGTAATTTTATGTAAATCTTCTTGAAGAGTAGGCTAGAGGCTTAACCACCTACAAAAAGGAAAAAATAATGCTTTAAGGCCATAGCACTGCAGGTATAAATCAGTGCAGTTCCATTGCTGGAGTCTACACTTGCATAACTTGTTCCAAAAGCCTAGCCATTCTGAGGCAACGGGTGACAATTTGTAATCATTTTTATGGAGGAATGGAAGATGTTCATCTTCACATTTACATGGATTGAAAGACGAAGATCAGATCATATTTGCAAAGCAGCATTCACCTCTGAACTAAGGTTATGCAGGGAAGATTCACTTCAACAGCGGTTATCTTCAGACAGGGAGAAGAGAGGTCTCAGAAACATTTAGCACCACTTCTCAATGCAGCTATGACTTGCAGTGCTGTGCAGCAGTAAGCACGCTCCCCACTCTGGCTACTGGCCAGAGAGCAGGCAGAGATCTGGAGACATCCACCCCCAGCTTCTGCAACAAGAAAAAAATGGTGATTTTATCTCCTGTAGTTAGTAGGCATTTATAGTGGAACAGGGAAAAAAGATTTTTAGTTTCTTTTTGTTCCTAATCCTAATGAGATGTTAAAAATGTGAGAAATTTTTCTGAGATGTCAGTCTGAGTGAACTTCACAATCTAAAGTCCTGTTTCTGAGCAGAGATTCTAAGACCAAGATCTAAAGGACGTTTAATGAATGTCCTTCTTTTAGTCGCATTTAGAGCAATGCTTCCTCTTTTGTTTGTTTTGTTTTTAAATGTGAATGGTTAGCTCTTGGTTTATTTTTTTATTTCTAAGTAAATCTGACCTTCATTTCTATATTACAGAATCACAGAATTGCCAGGGTTGGAAGGGACCTCAAGGATCAGGAATCTCCAATCCCCCTGCCACACGCAGGGCCACCAACCATTCCACCTAATGCTAGACCATATTCAGCTAAAGTCAAAGCTAAATTCATGATGCTTCCATTATTCTTACCTTTAAGCATTCTCTTCAACTCATCTACTAGAAAGATATAAATGTGAGTAGAATTGCTCAATTTACTGGGAGCAGCCCTGAACATTAATCTGAATGCAGGCATCCTTCAGATGGAGGAGTTTTGACAAAGTTCACAGGACCTACCTAAATGCAAAAGGTTTCTGCACTTCTGTTGCTGCATACAGCCAGGCAGACCTTGTGAGTTTCTTGTTTCTTTCCACTCACGGAGTGGATTACATGAAGAAGGCATGTTGCTAAATGCACTGTTGATGGAACAGATGGGGCTGAAAGTTCAGAAGAACCAAATATTGCTCATCACATCATTAACTGCACAACTGTTGGTATTTAATTTATTACATATTTATTATTTTTAAAGGGCTTCTTACTGCCAGAGTGAGTCAGAATACAAATAGGCTTCAAATAAGGTCCAGTATAGTTATATCAGAAAAAAGATGAAGCATGTGTAGGGAAGAAATGTGCCTGTTTTCTGTGCATTTGGTTCTCAGCAGCTCAGGGGTTACTGCAAACCATCACAATGTCCATCAAACCTCCTTTTTCACACTGCTTCAAACAAGTACCATGGTAGAGCAGGCTAAGCATCTCACTAACAACTGAAATTCAAACAGCGCGTTACACGCTCACATTAAAACTACTGTAAATCAATGCTTCTGTAAATGGTTACCCAGATGCTCAAGAATCAGAGGCATCCCTGAGCTGAACTTGGCCACATCACTTCACTTGGTGACTTCATCTACTGAAAACTGCATACCACATATAGCAGGGGGCTGGTTAGGTTCAGCTAGAATTATAGAATTCTTAGAGTTAGATGAGATGTTTAAAGTCCATATAGTTCAACCCCCCCGTAATGAACAGAGACACGCACCCCTCGATCAGGTTGCTCAGAGCTCCATCCAGCCTGGCCTTGAAAGCCTCCAGGCACAGGGCAACCACATCTCTGGGCAACTGGTAAACACGTGATCCTTTTTTCTCAGCCTCTGGTAACCTTCTAAGAAAATTTTGTTGTATGCATGTAATAGGAATACGATCCCAAAGGCTGAATCAGTAGTTATTCCAAAATTAATTTAAAGGCAAAAGGTTCCAAACGTTTATAAAAAGAGTCATTCTTCTGTTAGCACAGAGCTTGCCAGCATGTCACTACCTGGTGCAACACAAGGCCTTGTCTGTATGGAAGCCAAGTGTTTCAGAGGGACAGAAGTGCTTCCGTTATAACCTCCTGGCTATAATGACCAAAGCTGCCAAGTGAAGCTACCTTTGAACTATGTCCTTCTTTGGCTTTAAAATCTTGTAGGAAAAGACTGCTTTTTCCTTTAATTGAGAGAATGTTTTGGAACAAGACACATTTCTGTTGGACAGCCACTTGCTTTAAAAAAAGGGGCATGTTACCATCATTTTCTAAGTCATTCAGCCTACCCGTCTACACTGTGCAAAACCACAAAGCAATGTGTAATGCTACTGTCTCCAGTTTTCCACAGCAAACTTTATCCAAACCTCTGACCCTTTCTGGATGCCAATCTAAGACTTTGTGTCAGCTGAGGGCAATCTCATGCTGAGAGAGGCATACGCAGGACTCCCTTCTGGACCCTTGTTCTTTGTGAAGAGGAGCACTCAGCTCTATGCCGTTGCTCATGCAGAGGACCCTTCTCCAAGGCTCAGGACTGCAATAATCCTCTTGCTTCTTATCTCACACCAAACACAGCCTAAAGGCAAAGAAAGTGGGAGGTGCTGTGCTGTTAATACGCATTCTCTGGGTGCTCTAGAGGTACTGCATGACAAACTGGGCACATCCCATGATTCTGCCTAAGATTTGGCAGGGAAAACAGTGAGGGAGAGTTATTGATACAATATAGCCTGAAGCCATTGCAACCTTCCTACAAAAATTCTCTGTACTGCAGAATCCTTTTCCTTTAAAGGAGAGAATGATTTTTGGGCTGCTGTAATCAGAAACAACAAAAACAGATATCTCTGGGAGGCTATTCTCATCTCATAGCAGATGCAAGAGTACTTTTATGTTGCGGTGACTGCTGTTTACAGCTACTGCACTGGTCACACATCACTTGCTATAACATCACAGAACACTTCTCTAACCTTACTTGGACTGAAAGCAAAAGGGGAGTTAACGTAATGTGACTGACAGGTGAAGAAGACATCTAAGAGTATGCCTAACCACCTTCATTTATCCATCCTCTTCCTGGAACTTCCTCCTGAGTTTTGATGGAATAGTTATTTTCTGTATCCAAATTCCTAACATCTACACATGTGTAAAGATATCTTATTGTAGTTACAGAACCCAACCCACAGATTTCTTAAAAATATGACCCCAAGTTTTTCTTACTGCTTATTTCTTAAGGACCATGAACCCTATTGCATGAGTAGTCACCATCAGTCAGTTAACAAAATTACTACAGGAATAAAAATTATCAGTACGAAGATCAGTCTAAAAATGGTGGACCTTGACAGACAGGATCACTCCTAGACTCGCCTTGCTATCAGATCTGTATTTATACATACAACAGATGACACCACAAGATGCAAGGCCATATACTGCTCACTCTCTAATTTTTGGCCACTGGACCACAGATGAAGTTTAAACTTGGTGATGCAGTTCACTTTTCAGTACTTCTCCTCAGGTAGCTGGCAAGTTAAAAGTCACCTCTCTTCCTGCTAAACACCAGTGCATTCTTAGACAAGTTGTCATCCGGAAAACCAGCTGAAACAAATAAACAGTCTGACTGAGAAGCAGAAAATAGTAAACTGACTACGGGTCAAATAGCAATAGACGTTTCCGGCTCTCTGCATACCAAAAGTTGTGGAGTTTTCTGTTTTACTTGATTTTGACAATTGCCCTAGAGTAGAAACTGAGCTCTGTCCTTCATACGTTTTGTGCTTCTGTGCTATACCTTTCAGCTCCACATGCCTGTGTTTCCATACCTGTAAACTAGGGTGGAGAAAACCTTACCCTCTTTCCTCATTAATTGTTAACATGCGTAACAACTGCCTATGTCTAGTTTCTAATCTGTCTCAGGGAGCTTTAAGCCCAAATAAATCTAAGATAAACTAGAAAGGGGACCTAAGATTTCCTCAAATATTTGTCTAAATGATGCGGCAAGAACCCTGGACCTGCATCAGATACTGCATTGTACCTTCATATCCACTCAATTCCTTATGTGTTGGCAGGGGAGGAAGGCAAAAGCTTCCCTGGTCTGTCCCTGCCACCCCTTCCCATGATGACAGCCTACATGGAGATGGCATCCCATCTTCAGCTGGATCCAGCTCAGGACATGGGCAAGAGAAGAGTGATCCTGCCCTGAGCATCATCTTTCTGTGTTCAGCATAATAAAATAGCTACCTATGTAGCTCTTCAGAGAATACATACAGCTGTTTCATATACTTGAAACAAGGCCAAAGTTTTTCAGTCAACCACTGCCTGTTGCCATCTTTTTTGCATCTATAAATTATAGGTTAGGTTTTTAACAGTATTTCAAAGAGCTGTGCCAGCTCAGTGTATTTGTCTCACTTGTTTTATGTTAATACTTTCAGTTAATGCCCATGTCCTACGTTTTTTATTTTCTGTTTTCCGAAATATCTCAAAGTCACATCCTGCCCTTTCTGTAAGGACTCACTGCATGGTATTGCTTCCAGGTTGCAGATCTAGGCTGCTACACTAGGTACACATTTCCTCACACGGTTTGCGACTCCAAGAAACACTGGCCTCTTCCCCTCATCTGCTGGGGCAGCTACATGGCATCAGCAAGCTCTGCAGAATCAACTTGCTGTAGAATCACTGTTGTTACATAGGCCATGTATTTAGGAAGAGAGGAAGGTTAACTGCTGAGACTGAAATCACCCACAGCATCTGCTATTTGCCTTTTTTTTTCTTTTTCCATGACCTAGAAATTGAGAATAATTTGTTGGCTTCTACTGTCCATTGGCAGACAGCTCTGCAAAAACATATGATGTGACAATGTGCTTCCTCAGTCAAGAGTGTGGGAACTAGCAGTGCACTCATGGAAGAACAGCTGTAGAGCCTTCAGCTGCAATCTATCTGATAGGACAGGATATCAGAGTGCTGCATCTCACAGTCAGTGGCAGTTATTTGTGAAAGAATGGAAGAACAAGGCAAACATAGAGCAACATATACTATATCTGCTATCCTGGCTTTCGAAATTTGCAGCTTAGAGACTTTGGGAAACCAGGAGCTTGCACACGGTCTGTGGGATTAAGTAGTCCCTGACTTCTTTTTCATGTTATGAGATACCTCCATCTTATAAAACTGAAGGCCAGAACTACATAAACACTAAAATGCTGCTAAATCAAACGAACAAAAAACTCTTCACACTAGAATGGCTTTGGTATAACATATGTTTGCTGCAGAAGATTGTGTGAAATTATACCTAGGTCCTCTGTGTTTTAATTAAGATGAAAGTAGGGGGTAAGAGTATGAAGAAGAGGAAGAGGTGAGAGATGCTTCTGTTTACAGGTGAATAAATCTAATATAGGCCAAGTATACTCAGACTATCATGGGAAAGACATAGAAAACAGGTAAACTAAGTAAAATCTTCCCAAATTACATAAAAGTCCTGAAGTCAAACTAATTAAACACCAGACAGACAGCAGTTCAGAAAGGGGTACATGGTACACTCTTTCTAATTTTAGTTTTCCAAGATTAAAACTTGGTTGCTGAGCTGTCACAAAAAGGGGATTGATGCCAGCATTGTTCTATGTGTCCAGCTTAACTTTCCAATACTCTTGTTCCTTTTATTCAGATCCCTGTGCTGAAATTTTAGATCTTCACAGTCTGATCCTAGCTACAGCGCACCCTATTTTGTTTTGTCCCAAGCCAAACCTTCTCCTCTTTTGGCTATTACTTCACCGTTTGTGTGATTTTGTCCACCTTTGTTCCTACCTCAATCCTTACTCCACAGAAGTCAAAGCAGTTTGTCACTTCTCCATCTCTGTCCATGCCGTCTTTCTGCTCAGCTAGCACTCTCAGTCCAATGGACACAACATTCTTCCTTTGGCTTTTCATATGAAAAAACACCAATAATTTAACTAATGCTGTTGGCACAATGAGAACTTCTTAGTGAACGTCTAAGTGCAGTTTGTCTCCTGTAACCCCCTTGGAAGTCATTCTTCCAGGTACTGATATGCGTGATGGCTCTAGGCAATTCATCCTAGAAAATCCTTAAATTGACTACTTCCTCTTCCTTCAGATATAACTTTGCGCTAAATGGGAAGGACAAATAGTAAACTGGGGTCTCAGCCAACACTCTTCTGAATTTTTTTCTAGATGTCTACATTTACATGACATTCACATCACTAGTTTAGAGGAATAGATTCTCAAATCACCATTAATGGATTAATTCCAAACGCACCTAAGACTTTCTATATCAGCAAACAAATGAGCTGCTCTGCGACAACCGGGAGCAAAAAGCCAAGTATAAACTATCCAAGAGCTGTATATAAATTCTCAAGAGGAACATGAGCTAAGGGGACAGCATACTAGAGATGATTAGAGACACATAAAGCCATTGTTTTGAGAAACCCTTTTCATCAGACACAGTTTAAACATTCCTGTTAAGACTCAACCATTCTAACCAAACAGAGCTTAGCAGAACCTGTTACACTGATACCAATTTTATACAAGGCATCCTGACATATCATCTCCATGATTAGTAGAATAGAAACCAAAGAAAAACAATTACAGTTGTCAGAAGCAACTTATTCTCTTTTTGCATCCCAATTATTCTTACTTCTTCATGTCAACTACCTGTTATGTCCTGTGACATGTTAAAGTCAGAACTTCACAGAGAGGGCATGATTTTAACTTCACAGAGTTATAGTTTCACTTTCTCCCCTGGAATGGTTCAAAAAACAGAATTTTTGCACTTTCTGGAGAATCAAAACGGATGGCCACAAGAAATACAGTAACTGAGTTTTGCCCTGTGGTGTTGCCCTATAAGCTAACGTTGCTCATCTGCAGTAACATTCCTATAAGTAGCAAGAACTTGAAAGAAAAGTATTGTTTATAATTTGCAGGGTCATCCATGCAAACTTTTCCTAAATTCTGTGTAATGATGAATTCCTACTACGTGTTTTTCAAGAAAGACATCACTTAGAGAATCTCAGGTCTAAATATCTCCCAGGCTTTGGAGCAAATCCAAGTATGCATGATCCAAAAATGAATGAGATCACTGGAAAACTATCAGTGTATTTTCTTTAAAGTATTTTGAACAGAACAGATTTATGTGATGGATAAATATGCTATTAGGCTAGCATGGGAGAAGAAATGTAAGGCTGCCCTGGGAGAGGGAACATAGCATTGGCATTACCTTCCAGTTGTACCTGATGGCGTAAATACAATAATATTAAAGGGAAGATGTTTCAGAACTGGAGCGAGGCACAGAGATCTAAAAGTGCTGAAAGGGAAATAAGACTCGATGTAGACTTCACTATTTCTAATTTTGTCAACAAGAATCCTGCCTCAGGAAGCAGGCAAGTTTGATCTTGCTAGTTATATGGACAACATCTCCATGCCCATATAAAGGTCATCTGCACACTGCTGAAATTGACTTGTTTAGCAAACATAAAAAACTAATCATGCCCTCACTTATTTCATCTGAATGACTTTAAAAGCAAAGGAGCTGACCTACATTTTTCTCCTTTTCTACACAATGCAAATAACTCCTTCCTGCTTTTGGGAAGGATAAAATGGGGACAGAATTACTTAGTTATTTTTAGCACCTTCACATTTCCCACCCACCCCAAGAAGTCATTCTAGAGCTATGACTGGTCCTTTAAGAATCAGGAAATGTGCCAACATTTGGCGGAGGAAAGATACCATGAGATTGCAAGTCTTTTTCCAAAGGCTTGAATACACTTCAAATAAGAATCTGAATTGACGAGAGAGCTCCAGATATTCTGAGCTTTACCTTTCACTCATTTCTGACTTGACTTGTTTAGGTGCTCTCTTCAAAAAGTGGAAGAGAATGCACCCGTGTGGACAATTCAATTCCATGGCATGCCATGTTTCAGCTTGAAAACATTTTTTTTTTTGTGCTGCAAAATATTTCAGTTGGCATTTCCGTGCTTCGCAAGCATAATTAAAACAACCCTATAACAAACTACAGGTAAGACAAGTCAAACACTTGGGTTTGGTTTCTTAGTGTTATTATTTTTTCTCTAAATTGACATCTACTTGTATCATCATTCCATAGTTCCTGAATTCTCTTCTGCCTCTTTTTAATGAATCAGCTCTTTTGCCTTTACTCAGACTAAAATTTCCTGCATTCCACAGAGCCCTGACAGAATATTGCTGAAAGCCTTTGAGACACCATTCATTTGTGTCTCTGTTCAAAACAGCTTGAGCCACACTACTTTGGTCACACTCCTGGACTGCTTGTGAATCTGAGAATTATTAGCACAGACTCCATACTGGAGATACTAACATGTGTGAATGCTCAGTTCTCCCGTTGGCCTCCTGCCTCATAATCCAAATAACTCAATAATTAGTGTTCTTCTTGCAGCATCAGGGGGTAGAAATACTTACGGGCTATTACAGTTAAGCAAAACAGCAGATGCAAAGACGGAGAGAGATTTTCCACAAGAGAGCTTTCCTAGTAACAAACCAGCTTGAAAGGCAGCAAGCCATTTGGAGGTCACATGAGTTGCATTATCCACCCTTTCTGCTTCACATTTCATGCTTGTATCACCTGAGAAAGATGCTTGTTAATCCTAGGATCCTAAGTCTGGCAATTTGAGCTGATCAATGAATTGTCATAAAGTCTCCCGTCAGTTGCTATTTGTAGTGATTGTGCTATGAGCTTGACATGCGTTCCATTGTTCAGGCTGGTTTTGTTCTTTTATTTTCCTTGGGCTGGCTGCCTCTTGGAACCTCTACTCTGCCTACTTCCTGAGGATTAAAGCATGTCTTCTGGGCAAGGACTCACAGGGACCACCTGCAGATTCTGTTTATACATCCAGCTTTACAGCGTGATTGATCTCACAATAGGACTGCATAATGTAAACACTTCATTATTCCACTAAAGGATATGTGTTGTACCACCTAAGGTCCCCTCAACCAAGAGTCAGTTTTAGATGGTTAAAATCTGCTAAGCCACACCAAAAGAAGCTAAACAAAAGAAAATGCAATCTAGCGCCATTAAAAGTCTCTAAGCTAAACTAATTAAACGCTGTTAAGTTGGAAACTTTACCCTACCCCTTTATTCCAGGGTTTTGTTATCAAGCCCCAGCAATATGTGGGTCCATTGCTTCTGATGCACCGTTCCAGTGTGCCTGATAACCACAAAAGCCAGATTATCAACTGGGCTTTATTCCCACCCTGGGACTAAAACATCACATCTCAACCTTGGGAAAGTCTTTATATGGGGGTCTGGTGGGACCCACCTGGAGAGAAATGGAAGGTGAATGACACAGCACCTCTTAACTAAATCACCACTCAGCCAGTGAGAGGGAGAACATTTCTGTTCCTTTCAGATGACAGAAAATAAGAGCACTGATATGTTTAGCTATTTCCTACAAGAATTTATGTTGACGTTTTCATTTGCCACATGATAAACTGAGAAAAAGAGGCTAATGCCCACACCAAGGCAATTGTGATCTGCACCGCCACTAGCACTGAGCAGCTCATGCTAACACCTACACTGAGCCTTGTACCACCCCTCCCCACCTCCGCTCAGGAACAAACATCTCTTCTGGAGAGCAAGGACACATCAAGGACAAAGCCATGGTCATAACACTGCATAACCTGGCACCCTCCTCTAGCTCTTACGAGTATTTCGACATCGTTCCTGTGGTTTATTTCTCTCTGGGATTTGTTTGTTAGTTGTTTTGTTTACTTAACAGCATTAATTAAAAACTAAAGGCACACCCAGCTAAAGCAAGGAGAGGTAATCTGAGGAACTGCCCAAGTTCCTCAAGAGGGAGGAGAAGTTTACCCTGAATTTATCTAGGTAACTATAAATAATAGGAGAACAAAAAAGAAAGAAAGGGAAAAAATAGTACAGTATGCACACATCTCAGGCTGCTTCTGAAAGCATAAGCCAAAATGATAGAATTTAATTCAGGTTTAACAAAGCAGCCCATTTTGATTAGTAAACAAGGCATGAGCATGCACAGATTGCCATTGTATCTGTTCAATTGGGCATTCAGTTTCAGTACAAAAAGCAACCAAAATGTCTTGATTCAATAAAAGACATAAGGAAGGCATGTAAGCACTTACTAAGATCAATGAAACTTAAAAAAAACACACGTACTTACATGCTTTATAGAATCAGAGCTTAATTGTTCAGCAAATTGCAACAGTTTCATGTTTATACTAAGCAAATTATCAACCCAAATACCACTGAAATGAATTTACTTTTCTGCTTTGGATCACACTGCAGTCCTTCAACAGGATGGTCTGGGAATCTTTATAGGCCAAGAGTCTATCTGAAAAATGGATGCCATCACTCTCCATACTGGTATCTAGCCTCATTTCTATGATGGACAACTACACTGAAGTCCCTAAATACACATGTAGATCAGTAAACAGGAATAGTTCGAAATCTGAGAACTCTCAGGACCTCTGAAGTCATACTGAGTTCATTTTAGTCCTAAAAGGAGGTTCCGTTGCTTATGGCCTATACTCCCAAGAAGAATAAAAATACGTTTTCTGAACTGGAAAAAAAAATGAATCAGGACACATTAGAAATTGACAAAAACATATAGAAACTACATAGAAACATCTATATAGCTGAAGAAAAACTGTTACCATTTGAAAGAGGACACATACAGTCATGTCATGAAACTTGGCACAAGTAGGAAGGATTTTTACCTGAAATAGGCCTTGGTAGATAAAGCAGCTTTAAAAATTCTCCAAGATAGAATTTTCTCTGTATTTCTCCCAGTAAACCTGATTGTTGGAGGCTCCTTTTATATACAGAAGTATAGTGTACACATTTTGTCCTATCTCTACCAGCAGCTTATTAGAGGAACAGCTCCTTACTGCATCAGTTCTTCCACTGTTTTATTCAAAGGAAAGTCTTCTTTGAGAAAGGAAGTTAAACCTGACTCTAAACCCCTGTATACATGATGCTAATTATCCTTCTTTTAAATCAGTGGGAATTAAAAAAACTATTCAAACCAAGAGCAGGATTGATCAGCTGTTTTGCTGTTTGTTGTTGCTGGTTTCTTATTGCTTACAAATCCCACAAAAATATGAAATCCTGACTTTTTCACAGCAGACTTCCTCACTAGGTCAGACCTGCTCCTGTTATTGCATGCAGCTATGAACGCACCCAGTTGGTGCTTTATTGCTGCAGGAGCAAGGCGTTCTCTCCAGAGCCCTGTTGGCACTGTTCACACCCAAAGCCAGAACATTAGCTCTCCTGAAAAACTTTGCTAGCACCCTCCTTGCTCAGGAGGACATGCTTTACAGCTAAGAAGGCATGCTCAGCACCTGCAGAAAGCACAAGGACAGCTTTCAGGCAGACAAGGCTCTGCCTCCTGCCCAAGCAGGTGTACCTTTTCAGGTCTCCCACCTCTATGGGCTTTGCCTGCCTCACCTGGGAGCTGGTGGGTAAATACCTCAGCACCACACAGGAGCCTGACAAGACTGTGCTTTATGCTTATCCTAAACACAATCCAAAATCTTTTGCACAATAGAAATCACTCATAAGGAATAGGTCTGTAAAGCCTAATAGAGATTTATTTATTTTTGAGAGTTGCATAGCTATAATTCAATTCATTCTGGCTGATGTGTCCAGACTTGTTCTTCGTGGTCTTTTCTTATGCCCAGCTTTTATTTTAAACTGCTTTCCCTTTAAAAACTTTTTCCCTTTAAAGACTTTCCCACCATTTCTGGACTTGTTTTGCAATCCTAAAGCTAATAGATTCTGATTTATGCTTTTTCCTATATTTGCAGCAGCAGAGAGGAAAAAAATAGTTGTTTATCAGACAAAAAATCTTTGCTTATCACTTTTCCCTCTTTCTCCCCAGGGAGCAGGACTAGCAGCCCTGGTCAGCAGAGCTGTTTCTCTCAGCTTCCTGTATCACATATGGCAGAAGGAGCTGAGCTGCCAGGTTGGCAGCCTCTACCAAAACAGTGTCCCCTTTACAACTCACACCTGGAGGAGCAACTGGAAATCAGACCTTGTGAGACATCAGCATCATTAGAGATGAAGCTAAGCTACAGGTTTAGAATCCAAATCTGAGTCCATTTCCAAGCTGAAGAACCACAGACTCATTTCATTGTTTTATAGAAACAAAAAGCCATGAGGTTTTGATCTGCATCAGAAAACTCTGCATGTTCAGAACCTGGCTTTGGTCTGGGCCCGTGCCTGCCTGTAACAGCTGGTTATAAAGTGATTACTCAGCATTGCTTGTCCGGTTCATTCATTTTGCTGCCCCTGTACTACTTCTGTGCTGTCATGTATATTTGGCATCCTTCACCTGTTTTTATCCACAATCAAGTAAAGTAAAACACTCTTCATTTTTGCTTTCAAACAGAGGAGACAAAATGCTGGATGGCAGGGGCACAGAGGGGAATCACCTCAAACGTTGCAGTTCCTCATCTCTGGCACCCAGGGAGCCACAAAACATAGAGGTTTTGTAGAAAAACAGCACTCTTCAGTTACTTGCAGTGAGCTGCTACTGGTATGTACCACGCAGAGTTTTTCTTTGTTGGCGCTACTGCTTTGTAGTGTTCAAAAATAACCCAAACAGGTTAGGTAGTAACCGAGATATTATCTGAGTAAATTTTACCTCGGGGGATTCCTTCAGAGTAAAAATGTTTTAGTCTGTCTGCACGAATGTGGCCCCGAGGAAGATTTTACAAGAAAACAAGTTGAGCAGCACCAAAAAAAAAAAAAACAAAAAAAAACAGGCAAATACAGAAAGGGGGGGAAGTAAGAGAAAGAAGAAAAAAAAAAAAAGTGACAGATTTTAGTAGTTATGGTTTTTAATACCTTGGTATTGAGATTTGTCTTTGAAAAAAATAAAAATAAAAATGACAGCTTGCTTGTTTTGGTTTGGTAAGAAGTAGAGGCAGGCCCAAACAAAAATCCCAGATCCAAACACCATTTGTGGTGGAAAGAGTCAAACTCTCACTCCTTTAATTCCAGTACTTTACAATCCAAATCCTCCCGTGTCTCTGGATTACACTGCTGGGCATTTTCTGACCATAAAGCCAATTTAATTTTCTAGGGCATGGATGATTTTTCAGCGCTTTTGAGTTGATGTAGAGGATTTTACACCGCTTTCTTCTTCCACTGCCAATTTAATAAGGAAAATAACTTAAGCCAGAGGTGTATATGTCCCTTGGTAACCTTGATCTGCATATAGAGCCTCTTGTGTTCACAGCAGCCTACTTTAAGGTAGAAGGGAGCTCCCTTTCTTCCTGTCTGACCCATCTCCTTTTCACAGCTGTAGTTCCCTGCTTCTTCCCTTATAATAAGCAAGACCAAAGCTTTAGGACTCTCATATAAATGCAAACTTATGGGCTCTCATACTTCAGTGCTTGAAATCTCATATTTCAGTGTTCGAAACCCGGATAAGAATAGTACTGAATTACCCAACTCTACCTCTTTATAGAAGTAGAATCAAGCAAGAAACCTGTCTGTGAACCCAGATGCAATGTTACACCACTATTCATAGATTACATTATACACAGTCTATACAGTACAAGAATTAACTCAGTGTATGGCAGCTGCTGTTCTCCTAACAGCACAGAATAAAAATGAACAAAGAAGGAACACATTTTTGTCAGGCCCCCTTCATATCTTCTCTTCACATGCATGCTGACAGTTACAAGCATTTTTTTTCCTCACCAGTGTATTTGCACAGAAGCTCATAGGCAAGCAGATGATTTTACGCCTGTCTGCTCAGATGCAATTTATATATACTATATTGCACGTATATTTCCAATGCCTTTAATATATATTGCATACATGTAACATGTTTAGATATGTTTGATTGCGCTACATTTAAACACATCTATATGTGCCACACAAAAAATAGTATGCCAAGTAGTGTCTCTCAGAGGTTTCAGAGGACAGCAACTTGAAGGGAGGAAATGAAAGAAAAACTGTTTCAGTGTAAATCCTCCCACCCCTTACTAAACAACCATGGCAGATGGAAAAAGTCACGGGATTCGGATTACAGGTAACACAATTCTGGCTGCACTAATTTCATTGTACACTGATATTAGGAACAATTTTGTAACCAGCTCATGTTTACTCTACCCATTTAGCTTAGTACTGTACATAAGGTACACCAGCTCTTGCAAGAAGCATCTGGACCAAATAAGCCAATGACACTAGAGAGACACCAAGAGAAATTCAACATATGACATTGTCAGAATTAGTTGTGACTAGCAATTCAAGGACAAAAATTACTGAAAAAATTTTTGCTCTTGCACTCATTGAGCAAACTGAAAGGCAAATCAGTCAGATATCTCATTCTTTACTGCATTTGCCCAAACCACCGTTTTCAGTGGGGCTGCACCAAAGCTTCAGGCTTCATCTCTGACCCTATTTTGAACAGCAGCAATCACAGCCTATGAGCAGGACTATCACCTCTGCAATTGGGATATTAGCACAATTTAGAACAGCAGTCCAAAAAGCTGAGGGGAAGTGCTCTAAATATCCCCATCGTATAGGTGATTGTCTGCCATTACAAAATGCTTTGCCATGAGGACGGATGTAAAGATAAAAATAAAAGAAGGTCACATCACTACTTGAGATTTTCTGGTGCTAATAAGACCAGTGGATTACTCTGCTATTGGAGAGGAATTGCCTTCAAGGGAGCCCCAAAAGTTAGATGTGCTATTCCAATGCCCCAAAGCAGGGTCATTTCATGGATGTACTTTTTAAAGCCTGTTCCTAAAGGCCTCCAAGTACCTCCCATGAGCAAACCTGTACCAATACATCAGTATAATTTGTTCTTTATTGGCAAGTACACTTAGAAACTTTGCACCCACTTCAGTTTCAAGCATTCATCCTAAAGACATCTGTCCTTATGAGAGCTGACTTTGCGTCCCTTCCAAACATGACAATTAATAAATTTATAAGAAGTGATCAAGACCAAAAGGAACAAAACAACACAGCTCCATGAACTACAGGAATGAATTTCTTCATTGTCTAAAAATGTTCTTGCCCTTTTACTCTTGAACTTCACCCATCAGTCATTCTTGTCTCTAAGGAATAATTAGTCTGAGAATTTCCATGCATCAAGGAATGCATGTTCTTGCTATTTTTATTTTTTTATGGTACCTGTAGGATGATAAATTATCAGTTGTGTACCTGGGTTTCAGAGTAGTAAGAACAGAGCCATGGTTGCAGAGAGCAATGAATATGCGCTACTGCCCATGAGCCTGTTCATTATCTTGTCCTTTTACTATTGGCCTGGTTGGTTTTTTTTCTTGGTTTCTTTTTGGTTTTTTTTCAGAGGAAAACATCCTGAAACAACCCCCTGTTGCCCAAATATGACACACAGACTGCTTCCCCAGTGATACTGAAGCTACTTTAGAATTTCATTAGGGAAAATAATAGCACCTGGGCTTGAATTTCAAGGTAGCATCTACTCCTCTTCTGTGATGTTAAGTGCAGGAGTAAGAGCACTAAAATACATCAGTGCTTCCCCATGTGTAGCAGATCCCTTGGTGTGAGTTACAGACATGCTCTCAGAGACACAGGCTAGCCTGAGGTTTATAGCAACTTGTTGAAAGCTGCTGCTGCAAAGCAGAACACTACTGCTCCTTCAGAGTCAGAAGTTGTAATGGCCGTTCCATTCTACTATGAGAGAAAACTTACAGGCATGGTCTCCATGACGGGATTCATCCTTTGAGCTAAATGGTCCAGAAAAAATATTTTTCTCCCTACTTTTTTGGCTCCATACTTCATCTGTAACTGCAGTAATACTTAAAAGTGATACTAAACTTCAAATGTTTTGGGTCCTCCAAACAACTCTTTGGAAACCCTCAGTTACAACAGGATCAGCTTAGTTCCTCTCACATAGACTGCCTGCCAAAATCTTACCTCTGTTTCCAGAACCAATGAGAGTGGTTCTGGTAGCATGGGTCCTTTTGGCATATAACTTGTTCAGGCTCCAGCGGCAGGAGATGAGGGTAGCAATGCTCAAGCCTCACAGCCAGGGCTACATGAAGGCAGAGCTTTCTGAACTGATCTGAAATAGCATACAGTTGTCATCAAGGTGAGCTGTCAGGCAGCAGTCAGCAGGCAAACAAGACCTTTTGTATTTGCAAAGACTCGTGTGTGAACTGTTTCATTCATCTGGGATGAAGTTAAATAGGTGATGGCTTATGTTTGAAATATGTCCAAGGTGGTTTACCTGAATGGAATTCATGTCAACAGAGTTTTATCAACTTCAAATTGTTTTTGTTTTATTTGCCTACTCATAAACCATTCCAAGGAGTGTTTATGGTTTATTTAAAGCCTGGTGATATTGGGACAAGTTGCAGAGCCTTGCTATTTTTTGCATTTCTTCAATCATCTTAACCTACCACACAGAATCAAGGTCTGCCTCTGTTTGACCAACAGCAACAGGAAAAACCTTTTCTCCAGTGTCTGACTTAGACAGCTCCGAGGCCTGTAAATGTCTTATCTTGCACCTGTTTGCTTTTGCAAAAGACATAGCCTGACAAAGCTAGAGTAAATAATGTTACTAGTTCCCCTTCAGATCTGACATTTTTGAGCCAGAGTGTTTACTGCGGGTGACATTATTCAGAAAATATTTAGAAAATTTACTCTGTTGCCACTGAACCTAACTCAAGAGCTGTGTTCAAACGCAACATATCTCTTGGAATGGTTGGTCTTGTGGTCTTGATTTGGCCATTTCTGCACATTTCCTCACCATCTTGAAAAGTTGTGTTCATGAGGTGTTCAATCAGGTTCTTCAGCCTCAGAGGAACACAAAAACTTTGACACATATTTCCCACTTCCCCATGCCAATTGCATCTTTTCAGTCTTTTCTGCCTCCTTTCTGTTTTTCAACTTCATATTGGATTGTGTATTTCAGGAAAAGACATCAAAGCCTGTAAGATCAACACCAGTGAAGAGCCCTTTGCCCAGCCGAAAAAAGCTGTAGGCTCCCATTTACTGCTCCTTGCTTTTATTTATCTTTTTTTATTTTTTAAATTCAAAGGCTGTTGTAATCCTTTTGGCAATGATGTGAACCTGTGAAGGCCTCTGAAGCTACTTTCCTGCTGATCTGAAATCCTCTGCTGAATCACATTCTCCAGGACATATCCATTTGCAGGATACCAGACCCATTTTGTAAGCATGACCAAGCACTTCCTGTTCCTACATGCTCGCATTTTGCATTTGCTTGCATTAGAGTACATGGTATTAGAAAAGGGGTTCCAGAAGAGATCTTGGCTACTCTACCCAGCTTGTCCTCATTAACATGAAGCCACAGCTTCATGTTCTACACTATGCACTCATAGATTGTGCAATTCAGTTTCTCTGTTAGACTGAAAATCTAGGCCAGCATAGGCTTCTGTTATACTAGACCACCAGCTCCAATGTCTCTACAAAATCAAGCTACACTCCTCTGTCATTCTGACTCAGGGAGGGATGAACTCTGGGCTTAATGCCTGTGTGCAGGGGAACTTGTTTACTAGGAGCGGAGACTCTTTCACACGTCATGCATATTTTACAGATACATCACCATGGAACAGAACAGTCTCATGCAATCGCTCCCAACAAGCATCACTCTTCTCTCACTGGCGTGTTTGCATGAGCATCATTTTAGTTTCAAAGTGTCATTATAAACACAGAAGGAAGTTTTGAAACACTGAAACTTGTGTGCCAAAGAGCAGGTACTCTCAACAGCTTTGAAACAGAAGCGCTGCCAGCTGTAGAAGGGTGGGCCATACTTGTCTGCAGCCACACAGCCACTACAGCCAGGCTGTGACTGCCAGCTCACCTCTGGTTTCTGGGCTCTGACACTGTATCTTGCTGCACTGCAGAGGAAAGCATTCATGGAAACATGACAGTGAAGAAAAATTCAAATTGAAATTATCCAATCCTGAACCAAAATTCTCAAATTTTGGAAAATAGTTTAAATATTGATAATTTTCCCTTCTTGAAATACTCCTTGAGAGCTGTCCCATTATGTACCGGGAGAAATTAATAGCTTCTCACTGAGGTGGAGGCCATGCACTCCAGTTATGATTATTGCTTCTCTGTGCCAATTGCTATACATAATCTCAGACAGCCTCCCCTATCCTTACAGTGCCTCAATTCACATCATCCCTGGACACAGAAGCAAGGTAAAAGGTATTAGAAAAGAGAGAAGAGTTTTCAGGATCTCACAATACTATTTTTTTTAAATAAGCCAATGCCATTATGAAAAAAAATCAGTTCTAAGTGGTTTTTGTCAATGGTGGGAA
Organism: Perdix hodgsoniae; assembly: GCA_035772895.1. Taxonomy (NCBI): domain Eukaryota; kingdom Metazoa; phylum Chordata; class Aves; order Galliformes; family Phasianidae; genus Perdix; species Perdix hodgsoniae. The sequence continues at coordinate 2,234,242 of JAPSGF010000030.1, read as the reverse complement.
TTAGTAGGGAAGATGAGGAGATCAGTTTTAGCCAGGTTAAACAATAACTTGCTACTATTTGTGGCTAGCTCCCAGAAGAAATTAACTCGTGGTTAGTTAAATAATAGTTTTATTAAAACAATAATCAGATCAAATAACTGAAATGTATGTGTGGGAAGTCTTTCAAAATACTCAGGTCCTTCAAAAAAAGTTAGATCAAGAAAATGTCTTTTAAACGTCTGATCCCTGAAGTAAATGAAGCTCATAGAAATTGGACGCCTTAAAAAAAGTTTTTAAACCTTAATCCCAACATTCTCTCCTAAGAATAACAGAGTTCTCTACTTTCAGTGTTTTCTCTCTGTGCAGATGTTTTTGTTCCCTTTCTACAGCAGAGAAATAACTTTTTTTCTGCTACCACAGCCCTTTTAATCTTTCATTTCTAAAAAGAGAAATAAATGAAAGATCTAAGCTGTGTGGTTTCACATCCCCCAGTTGGGCTGCCTAGTGAAAAAAGCAAATAACTTATAAGAGGAATGCTGACTGAAGGACAACCAGAACAACCCTTTAGATAACCCACAAAGCACAGACAACCACAGAAATGCATCTCTGAGACCCACTGCAGGTTCAGCTTGACACTTGTCCCACAGTGGGTCTTCTCTGTCTCACCAAGGAAAATCTAATCTCACCATGAAAAGGGTAGATGTGGCACTGAAGGACACAGTTAGTGGGCATGGTGGTGACAGGTTGATGGATCCGCTAGATGATCTTAGTGGTCTTTCCCAACCTTAATGATTCTATGATTCACTAACCACCTTTGCATATTCATATATCTGTGGGCCCTGAGGAGTGCAAGTTCAATCTCAAGTTATTTTAATGCATCTGGACCACGAGACTGGTTGGAGAAATCCACTCCATGTCATGAGGAGCACTGTCACTAGCTTGGTGACTGCAGAGTCAGGTCTATGGTGAAATAGCTCCAACCAGAATTGCAGCGTCTGGTTCAGACTGTGCCTGAAAAGGGCCACATTGCTTCACAGAGTTCAAGGAGAGTGCACAAAGGCAAGGTGCCCACAGGCAGTATTTGTCCCCTAATCTCTGCACTTCTGATCCATGGAAGTAATTGCTTGGTGGATGTTTTGTGACTACTGGAGTTTGAGAAGTCAGCTCCTCCAGCTTTATATAATCCACGGCGCAAATGGATGCTGTCAGCAAAGCAACATGTATTCAAAGAGAGCAGTGACATAAATAAAGCCTGTTTTCCTCAAAACTGAGAATGAGTTTTCTCAAGTGTAAATACATGCACATCTAAAAGTGCATTGCTGCCCCTAACCTGTGCTTGAATCTATCAGTTTACATTACATTCAGGTAGTGGTGAACACTGCCTTTTGGGTGGGTGCAGAGCACTTTGGATGAAGGGCAGGTAAATACTTGCTTCGTCTTGTATCCAAGATACGAGTATTTACCTGTTGGAGCCCTGCATATTAAGGCCCACGCACTTACCCTGCAACACAACATGGAATTTTAATGAATTCACGGACTCTGAAGGCCCCCACCCAACTCTACTCAAACAACTGAAATCCTTTGCATTCCTCTCGACTAAATCTACTCTACATCCAATGGCAGCAGATCAGAATGGCAAGAACCATACTGAACAGATAATATGGCAGACTTCTCCAGGTGCCATCTAAACCAATGCTGATAAAGTTGTTTCTCTCTTAAGGCACAAAAGGATCAGAAAAAAGGAGTTATCCCCTTCCCCCCCCCCCATGGGGCATTTTAATAAATTATATTCCATTGAGTCATTCAGCATCACAAGCCAGGCCTGATTACTTTAATCTTCCTATTTGAGAAACCGCACTTGCTCAAACACAGAGTGTCTGTGGTGAACAGAATCAATTGCTTATCTAACAGAAAAATCACAAACAGCAGTGAAGTAGAGCTTTGCAGAACCTTGCACAGATCAACCATGTTGCACATCATCTCCATCCAAGGGGGAAAAAGTGTACATGGATACTAATGCCAGGACATAGCAAAATCAATTTCTCCAACCAGTGCTGGAAATCCTCAGGTATAAAGCATTGTATCATCCCTAGTGAGAGGAACTATGCTGCCCAGAGAAAAAGATGGAGGCAGATAGCTTCTATTTCAGTATCTAAAAATGTGATAAAATACAAAAAAAAAAAAAAAAAAAACCTAGATACAAAAATCTTACAAATTATCTTGAGAGCTACTCCTGGAAAGGAAAACCAAATATCTGCTTTCTGGAGAGAAGAGAAAACAGCAGAGAAGAGTAATAGCATGGCAGCTAAGACAGAGAGAAGGACAGAGGATACAAACTGAAAGCTGTTCGATCCTTATCTACCGCCTCTAGCTGGAACCCAAGGTACTTTTCTCCACAGGCAACAGCAGTTATTCTTCTCATGCCAAGATCATCCAAGGGAATTGGTCCAGCAAGTCCCATAGCAGATAACAGTATTTCAATTAAGATGAGATTTGACATTTCAAAGCAGACTTCTTAGAAATACAACTTGCCAGTGACTGTCAAAATGAGACTTTGGATTAAGAAGCATTGGACAGCTCTACCATACAAGTAGCTAAGTGAGAAGGACTGCAGTTCCACAGCTAGAAATACTGTGCTTTTATCAGAAGTAGTGATACGGTTTACTTAGATCATGCTAGATGTACCCTTTTTCCATTTTTCCCACTTTTTTGTTTCTTTTTGCTTTTATCTATATGGCTGCAGGACCTTTTGCTATTTAATTTCCTTTGTTGAGTAAAATTCACAATTTCTGCAAATTCTCATTTTGTTCATACTTTTCCTGACCTCTCACACATGGCTTTCTGTGATGATCTGTACCTTTTTCTACTGCTTATTCAGTCTGATAACTTTTCTTCCACGTATTTCCTTTTGCAAAATATATCTGCTCCATTTTTTGTACCTTTGTCTCAAAGGAGGGACAGCTTCCCTTTAAAATCCAATTCTCTTGAGCACTTCAGGCTCCACTTAGTTTCCTAAACATATAAAATGCCATCCATCTGGAACTGAGAAGCTTGGCTATACATCTGCACTTGTTTATCGTTCATTTTAATTGAAACTGAAATCCCTGAAATCCAGGTTATTTTCTACTTTATTATACAACTTAACGGCGTCAGATCTAAAACAGCATTACCTCTCTCTTTTTCAGTGACTGAAAGGAACTCCAGTGGTTTCTGCATTCAGAAATATCTGAAATTATCTGTCTGTCCACCTGTATAATCCATGAAGTCAAAGCCTCCCATAATGACAGACCTCTAACAACAATAGCAAGATCTGTATCTACCAAATCCAATTCTCGAGGTCATTGGCAGAAACACCACACTGCCTCAGCAATCATACTTCCCCAGCATGTGTTTGGCTCTATTTGGTTGGTTATTTAACTCATATTATCTCTCCTTATTTATCTCATTAAAGGCTTATGTATGGTAACATCACACTGTTTACCTTATATCGTTCACAAGTGAGGCTTGCTTCAGTATCCATGCTCCTTGCTATCGCTTCTCCTCTCTTTCCCATCCTCCCACTCAGTAACTGTTCCCAGATCTACAGATACACACTTAGCCCCATGCCCCTTATCTCCTTTGTCATTCTTAGACATTCACTCTAAAGTAGCCCCATCATTTCCAGGTGAAAATGAAGTGCTGTTTTTTACTCTTCTGGGATCGCCATTCAGTAACATGCCATGCCTGGCTAGTTTCTGTGAAGTACTGCTCAGCCATAATGTGCTTCCTGCAGCCTTCTTGTTTATGTCCACTGCTGTCTGGCTGTTTCTTCTGTTTCCCTGGTCATCCTCTTCATTCCTTGTTAAGTTTCCAGTTTAAAATAAAGAAATAAGTAAAATAGTGTTCCTCCTCCCCCAGGTACCAGATGTTTAATTCTGTATCTGTAAGCACACTTTCTGTCCCTGGATCCTGACTATTCAAACTCACTTCTTGCTTCATAACAAGCTTGGCTCCTCCATACAACTAACATAGATTTCAGCTATAGTCAAGGGAAGAAGCCAGTCTCATACCCTCAGGTGCAGAGCCAACTCTTAATATGGAGTCCATGAATTAATTCTGCAACTGCAAACAACTTAATTTGGACAGATTATATTTGTTTCATCCACTTACTTTACAAAGTATTGTTACTAGTCTAATATCTGCTCTCCACCTTACCTTCGTCCTTAGTATTTCAAGGTATTAGCATTATGAAAGACAAACATTCAAGAAAGAGGAGTTCCCATCGAGACCTGACAGATGTAGTCCAGGTTGCTCAGGAAATCTTCACAACAGGATGATATTCCTTACACAACGCCCTTAAGCTATAATCTTCCTTATTCCTACTTTAAATCAAACATGAAAGTACTCAAACTCTATCAACTTTCTCCCTTTAACACAAATAAAAATAACTGTGGTTGGCAAACAGGTTGTCTATTCTCATTCTCTCCTGCTTGCTGGAATTTCACCTTGCGGGAGCTCATGCAAACCGTTTTTTATTGGCTTTGGTTAACATAAGTTCAAATAAACTCAACACTCAAAGCCAAACTTTCAGAAGGTGTCATATATTTTGCCTCCTTTGAACTCAAGGATTTTGCAGGCTTTCCCTGTAGATCTGCCAAGGTTAGCAAAGTTCAGAGAACCTAGCCCAAATTGCGAGGCTGCAATAAAACCCGAAATGGAGATTCATTTAGTTCGAACGTTTATGACAGTTGTTTTACACAGCTATCTGCTTGGTTCCTCTGACACCTCAAAGAAAAGGGACAGGAGTGAATTTTCCTGTATTGTCACATGTCAAGGATTATATGTTACACCACTGTTATTGTTCTGTCACTGCTCCTGTTTTATAAGGAACTGGTGCTTGTTTGCAATGAGCCACAACTCAAACTCTGAATTCCAGTTCTTTGAATTCCCCATATGACTCAGTTTCATACCCGCTCTAACAACATTGTTTCCAACATGGGGCCAACCTCTCTCTCCATTTCCAAAGCCATATTAAAACATGATACCTTGCCTGCGTGCCTGGCCTCACCGTCTACTGACATCATTCAAGAGATCAGTCGCCTCATAAAATCACATCATGATCAAATTCTTTTCCCATACCAAGT
>JAPSGF010000030.1:2166329-2224073 GCA_035772895.1 Perdix hodgsoniae | reverse complement strand
AAGAAGAAGAAAGAAAGAAGAAGAAAGAAAGAAGAAGAAAGAAAGAAGAAAAGAAAAAGAAAAAGAAAAGAAAATCAAGAGGCTTCCTTAAAATTGCTTTCATATCTACTTAGCTCTGTGTTTTAGAACCTGAAATGGCATGGCTTGCTCATAGAGTTGAAAGGAGACATTATAAGCTATGCTGAAGTTGCTACAAACAAGGAAAACTCAACAAACAACTTTCAGGAGTACTTTAGTAAGTAATTGTTCACTGACTGGAATGCAAGTTATACCATGCTAGACCCGCTTCACTTTTTGCCCCAAGGAGTCGGCGAGCTGGGTGGGAGACTGATGGGCATTTCCACCAGCCCATCTGGCTGGACAAGCTGCAAGAGCAAGCAGTCAGCCTGATAATTTTGTCTTCCCTTTCTCAACCGCAACAGGGAGGAATAAGTTGATTCAGGTTTCAACCTTTATACTTAGGTCAAGTTCAGTTAAAGCTGTAAGTGAAAGAGGTTCAAAAGTTCACCATTTTCTTAGCCAAATAATGAAAATGGAATTTGCATTCCTCTGCTTAAAGACTTGGACAGAGTGAAAAGCCAGTCTATGCAAGAGGTACATAAGCAGCAGCTGGCTCTTTGCAAGTCTGCTGGAACCAAAGGAGAGAAATAACCCATCACACTACAACACCAGATATCACAGAGCTCCCACTATCTTGTTCTCTTCCAAGGTGGATGCTATTTCTATGAGATGCCCATCCTACTCCTCAACATACCCTTTGCTACATGAGATATATATATGTATGCACTAAACAGGCATGGAAAAGGATGGTGGTTAGAAAACCTGTGGCATGGAAGAAAATGTTACTTTTCCTGCTGGCAACTTTTCTGGGGGTTGGCAGAGCATGCCATTTCTACTGTGAAAAGGTGCACGTCTACCGAGCCCTCTGAGATCATCTTGGTATCCCTGCCAGTGCCAAATAGTAGCAATTCAGAGCTCAACATGTTATTGAAGATGAATCCATAACAGCTAGAAGTTACCTGCCAATCTAAACCTTAGAAAAAACTGGCAGAAATGGAGTGACTTCAGAAACCAACATTCAAGAAAATACTCAGAAACCAAGGCTCAAATGGATATATGCAGAAGATATCTCCCAGTGGCCCATTCTAAAACTGATTAGAAATTAAAGCCTATACACTTAGATCAGGGTGGGGGAAAACATTGTGAGAGTGCAATTTGATCTAAACATTGCTCCAACTTGTGGTTTGGCAAAAGGCTCTGAAGTGCAGCTAAATCAAAAAAGCATAAAAAACCTGCAGCTGCCATGTCTCTACTTATTAAAAAATAAATAAATAAATAAATAAAAACCACATGCATCATTCAGTGCACAGTTGCCACATACTTTCCTACCTTATTTAATAGCTAGCTGTCAATCTATGCTGAAGAGCAGTTACCTGACATTACCATAATAATGCTTCAAAGCTTCATATTAAATATGAATATCTTCTTAAGCAAGCCCATGGATGGGAGGGGGTGGGAGGGGGAAGGAGCCTTTTGCTCTAGAGATGCAAAAATGAACTTCCCTAAGATGATAGAGTGTAACCATACAGGAGTGATGATCACGGATACTCTTGACTTCTCTTTACTGTAATTAAGAGAGAGAGAGATCAGCAAATCTCAGTCTACATAAGAAAGGTTTCTCATCTGTATTTTGATTAGCTGTGATAGAGAGGAACCTAAATTTGAACTGAGACCTCTTGTCATTACCATAACCCAAACATTTCTGCCACCTTTCAGGAGAAGTATTATGCCTCTTGAGACAGCTCATGTGCAACCACTTTGATGCTTAGTCATTCTCAGAATGCACTCCTTTCATGTGTCCCTGCTGTAAGCAAACACTGCGATGGAAAATGTGCCTATATCACACATTTGGAGAGACTGTACAAGCACAAAAAAACTCAGAAATCTTTCAAGTTGTGTCATTTTGATACTGAATATGGGAACTGAAGCCAGCATTAAAAGCACCGTTTTGCAAGCAAGATTAGAAAGATATGGCTGAAGGAAGACAGAATGAGCATCTCAGGCATACAGTTGTCTCCTGAAAGTGTGAGAAGTGGTGAGAAATAAAAGCATTGAAACCCTGTGAAAAACAGACCAGTTGCTTAGTTGGAAGGAAAACACAATTCAGTGGTATCTTAAAAATATAACATCTCCCATGGCCTCTGCAAGAGAATGGAGAAACCCAGGCCCACAGAGCAGTTAAAAAGCAGAAGGGAGCAGGTGTTTCATAGGAGAATGTCCAATAAAAAACTAAGAGTAAGCATCAGTCATGTCCTCTCTCCTCTCAGCATGTCTGGGATTACATCAGAAGAATCCCAGAACTGAAACCTTGGGAACAACTGTCACAATAGCTACTGACACCAGCCTTCATGATCCGAAAGCCCCTCATGCCAACTTCCCATTGACTAAGCCTTCCACATCTCAGTTAGCTTTTCACTGACCAGAAACTGAATGTTGCAGGAATGTAGCTGTACCAGTCCTTTGTATTATGAGACAAGATTACACAGATCTCTTACACGTGAAACTATACAGAGGGGAGCCGTTAGGAAATGAGACTAAAAAAACAACAAGTCAACAGAAAAAGAACCCTGAAGTGTCTACAAGAGAAAAAAAAGTAAGGTAAAGTTAAATATATTATTCCTGAACTCCTTCCCTCACATGAGGTGGAGACAAAAATCCTGAACTATTTAGCATGAGAATATATTCCTGGAACCATCTTTTAGTAGCCCACCATGGAAAGGTTTGTCACTCTGGTGAATATCCCCCAACTTTTCTTTCTCTGAACATAAACATTACATGAACAAAGGATGTTCACAGGAGTGAGATCTATCAACAACTTCTCCCCTCTATGTCACAGCTAGTAAGGTTACCTACATGAGAGCAACAGCGCGTACTCATTACTCCAAGGCATTGCTGCAAGCACCTACTGAAGACAGGGAAGCTCCTTATTCAAGCACTGAACTGTTGTGGGCAGGGCAGAGTGTATATCTGCATGCAATGTTGTTTACTCTGATATAACTGGATTGCTTCACATAAGTTTTTTGACTGAAACAAGATGAGATAATGGGAAATCTGGCTGCTGGAAGCCAGCTCTCTTTTAATTTGAATGCATGTATTTATTTAAGCTTTCACAAGGTTTTCTATTGGCTTTGAACAAGAGAGGAGCTAAGTCAATGAAGAAAGAAGCTTCTAGTGCTCAGAGGGGTATTTGTGAGCTTGCACAGAGAAGGGAAAGAAGCAAACAACAGGTTTGGATGTCATGAGCTTCTTTCATAGCAGTTAGTGTTACATTAGTGTTTCCATCGTATTCTGAAAGAGGGTTTTTGTGATGCAGAAAAATGGGGAAGAGAAAGAAAACAAAGAAAACAAAGTAAATCTTACTTGCTCACCTTGAGTTTCCTATTGGCATGCTGAAAAGTTTCTATATCAACGTAATTAGAAAAGTATACAGATGTTGCTGTGAATCTGTCTAAAACATCACATGCAAGTGGCATGTGTTCACATGCATGGATGAACACATACACAAACACACTTGTGTCACACATGAGCAGTTTTTTCTGTCTTCTCTGAGAACAGCACTTCTCAGTAAGAGCCTTCGCATCTGAATTGCTTTCCCAGCGCTGTATCTAATTTTTTTTAAGTGGGAATCCAGAATCTAGGTTCAATTCTTTTTACAACCTGAATAAAAAATTTACTGACTTTTGGGTCCACTGGATGTGTCATAGACAAAAACATGTCAATATTAACTCTTCCAAACGGCAGGTAGACCAAAACAAAATGAATGAAGTTCTTCAGTTACCAAAAAAAAAAAAAGTTCATATTCTCAGTATTGCAACAGTGCTTTTCATTAAATGTTTGCACAAAGTATAGCAACCATGACAAAATAATTTGTGGTTTATGCATGTATATAGCTGCATTAGACAGTACACCCCACTTAAACAGTGCACTTGGTTGCAATCATTGTTAGTAACCCTATGTTAAGAAGTGTGGGCAGACACCTCATTAATGCCAGGATATTATGTTGTCTCCCTGCTGCAAAAATATAAAATACAGTAGCAAGATTGAGTGGGATGATGAAGTCATCTGGCAGCTCTCCACTGGATGATACACTGAGGAGCAAATGACATAGCATATTCACACCACCCACTGGATGCACCACTGGACTGGAATTCAGGTGCAGACAGCTGTAACGCTCAGATATTCCAGTGATCCCCATTGCCCAAGTGTGGACAAGTCAGAAGCCAAAACTAAGCTGCTGTATCTTTAGACGAGGGAATGCTATTGCTGTCTTAACTTGAATTCTCAGAGAAGGAAAGTAGAGTTACCAAACTTTGGTATTGCCCAACATTTCCCATTGTAAGTACTTCATTTCTGTTCAACAATAAACTGTCTAAACTTCAGCTAAAAAAGCTGAAATTGCTATGGCATGATCTGCTTCCCACTATCTTCTTTTCTTTTCCTCTGGAAATGAAGACATCAATAAATCAGCTCCCAGTCTTGAGAAACAGTGATTCCCACTTCATTAAAAAGCTCTCTATACTCTACTGAAACATGCATGTTGCTTTGCTTCGTAGGTCCCAATCTACAGATGTGGAAATGATAAATTCACTAATAATTGAAGCATTCACATATTACCAAGGAACTAAGCAGACAGATGCAAGAGCTCTCACTTTTAGAATTAGGTAATCTAAACGTTGATTAACAGCTATTACTGCTCAAGGCAAACAACAAAACACAAGGAGTACAGAAACAATCCTTGAAATCAGTTACAGATGCTGAGGTGGGGAGTCAACCTTCAGCAACAACAGAATGTAAAAACAAACCAAAAAAACTCAAACACAAACAGTTGCATTTGTGGAGAAAAAAAAAAAGGTTAATGGGACAAACTTGCAATGTCCACTCATGAAGCCTTTTCATTAAGAGACATATAAATTAAAGTGAGCGGGAATTTCTCAGGTAGCAGTTTCCTTTGTAGCTGATCTTTTGAAATGCTCTTGTCAGTTTGAGGAGGATGTCACAAAACTAAATATCACTTAAGCAAAAAGATTAATTTAGATATCTGTAGTTTGGGAACGAGTTATATTTATTTTAGAAGCTACTACATTTTTCCTTTCCCGGTATGATTTTCTTTTCTGCTTCCCCAGTTTCTAGGGGGAAGCATTTTGCACCTTTTCTGCAACTACTTTTCAAACTAATTCTTTCCTAACTGATCCCCTCCCCATCATACACATTACAAATGCATCTATTTTGCCAGTCCTTTCACAAGGAGATGCTGAGCCCTGCAGTTTTGGAGTGGAATGTTGACGCCCACATGGGTGGGTGCAGAATTAGCCAAAACAAGTCCCTGCATTCCTTTGGATGTCAGCCCCTTTCTGCTGTCTCTTTCCTAATATCTTAGTAATAAGTAAAATCTCTTTACCAAATCAGCCTTTCCCATTCTTTCATAGAGAGGAAGAAAAAAAAGAAAAGAAAAGAGAAAAAAACATGAAAAAAAAACTTCCTTAAACAGGTGCCCAGGCATATTTATAGCAAAGTATTATGCTAGTTAGACAATTACAGTTTTTCAGTTGCCCAATTTAAATTCCTATAGGTACCTAATAAACCATCAAATGAAGAAGAATTACCAGTAAATAGCAATTACCTTGAAAGAACAGTGCATTAAATATTAAAGTGGCACTTCATTAGTTATGCTGGCAAGGAGGTCAGTTTGAATCAAATGGCTATTTTAAATTAGTGGTCCTATTGCAGACATGGGGTGTAATTTTTATTACCAAATACCCAACCAAGCCAGTGACCTTAAAAACATTACTCAATAAATGGTTCAGAATTAATTAGAATACTGTGCATAGGGAAAACAAAGAATAGTGTTGAACATCTCTGAATTCTTTCCAGGAAGGTGTTTTTAATAATGACAGTAGTTTACTCCATTTAAAGGTCTATATCCTCAAGTCAAAACGTAGGCATTTATGAAACCAGCAAAACAGAAGAGTGGAGAAGTATGTCCATCATTTTTTCTCCAACTGCAGTGATATATTTTCTTAAGAAAATGATGACCCTCCAAAGCATCTAGAGCTTTACTACTCTATTTCTACTACAGGACATTGGCTAGAAACTCTCTCCCCAGAGAAGCTTATAGTGACATTTATTTTTGCTATGCAAGATGAAACGAGGAGAAAATATAAGAAAAAAGCTACAGAGAAATGTGATTTGACATTTCTTGGTTTTCATTTTTAGTATTCAATGGTACTGAAACTCATTGAAAAAAAAAAAAAAAAAACAACAGCTAAAGTGCATTTTCTTAACTACAACCTCTCCTCTATAACATATACCAGAGCAAGGGTTTTTCACACAAGTGGTTCAAGCAACTGTATCTGAAACACCACTGTAAGACTCCAACTACAGAGAAAAGTACCGGTATATTAGTCACTCCTAAAAGTTGATTCTACGTTGTTGGGTTGTGGGTTTTTTTTCTTTTTTTTAGCAGAAATGAAAAATCATCCAGCACAATTCAAAAGGACTAAAACTCCTATTATGGATTGTTTCTTTTAGGATCCCATACAGATACATTCACTTTACATGTTCCTTTTCATCTCTTCCATTTCTACTTTCATTTCAATTTCTATCTGACATTTCCATCAGATATTCCTTTTTAAACAGTCCCATCCAATGTATACCATGATGGCAGCAACCTGTCACTGGTTTCTGTGATTCTTAAATTCTGCCCACTTTAAATACAGGTTTTATTTTATTTAATGCCACAACTGGGGAGAATTTGGCAGCTACTTACTAGACACGAAAGAAAGAACGAGATACCATGAGTCATAGCAAATGAACCCAAGAAAATTATCATGACTACACTGAAGTTCAACATAAGAGTGAATTCCCTCTGAGCTAGAATGACCACACACAGAACTTGAAGAAAGATTCAAAATGAAATCTGAATTTGAACAGAAAAATTGTAAGTTCCAAATTTACTGTCCAAAGATGGAGCCCATTAATTTCAAGTTAGTACACCTGGCATAGGTGCAGAGAAGATCCCGTTCTGTGATTAACTTTAAGTTCAAAAACTGTTAGAGATATGATGAAGGATTTGGGTACCAAAATTGTAACCTGGAAAGAATGCATTTGCTTGAAATGCAGGAACCCAGAATCTGGCCCTTTCTTCCTGGGCTTTACATCAAGCAGCAGTTTATGTGAACAATCCATGAAATGGGGACTGAAATCCAGCATTCCTCTTCCTTGGCTGAGTTTCTTAACCACAAGGTATGAATAAACATCATTACATGCCCTCTATGGCTCTTCTGAATTGTTGCCTGACTAGTGAAATAGTTTTTGCAGGAGCAGTGGAGGATGTTCCCACACTTCCTTTTTTGATGTAAACAGCTGTAAGAACATGTCAAATAAGACTGGACACTGGATTTGGACCTGTCAGATTTTGGATGAGATACAGCCACCAAGTTGTTATATAACATGTGAGGATATAGCTCCTTTGATCAAATATTTAAAGAGAGAAACAAATCCTGCTCAGCACTTTGGGACCAAAGCTGTGGATATCCATCAGCAGGAGAGACTTCAGGTCTCTGGACATACTTAGCTCTTCACAATATCAGGTAAGTGCAGACTGTCATGTCTGATTGGAGGAGTCCTGAGTGTGATGCCCTAGCTCAAGTGGTAAGATTTCAGATGTATTTCTGTGCTCAGTATTTTGTTTCAGTTTGGAAGTTGAACCTGCTGGCTGTTTTGGATTCCATTTTAAACTTTCTAACTATCCTTAATTTTTATCCACGGACTCTAAAACACCAGGCATGAATGGTCTGGATTACAGTCAAGGTGGTTAAATGCAGAGAGTGGCAGAACTTAGGCCTTCCCTGGAATCCCAACCTATGCATCTGATCCTGCACTCTGCTGAGATCTTTGTCAGAGATCTGAATCTCTGTGGGATCAAATTCACCCCAGACTCCGTGGAACTCTGAATTTGCACACAAATTGACAAAGATCTAAGTGAGGACTTATGACTGAGTATGTACTACTAATTTTCTTTGCACTCTTGTCCACTGAAAACTATTCAGTGAAAACAGATACTACATCTAAAGCAGCAAACTGTGGAATGCATCTGAGCAGCTCAGCCTTGTCATGGTCCCATCCAGGAATGATATCCATCACCCAACACCAACTTGGTTGCTTCAAAAAAAAAAGAGGGTTAGTTCCTATTCTGGATAGTCAGAAGATGGGTCCTGATACCTTTTTCAAGTGCATTTATCACTCAGCTTTCTCTTGTCCTGAAAACATAGCAACACAAAGCCAACAATGCTTATTTGAGAAGGATCTTGACATGTTCACCCAGAGACTGTGATCCACAAGCAAAGCAGTAGTACCAAACAGCCTACAGTAAACAAGTAATACTGCTCAGTTGTATAAGTACTCTGATCACTTGGGGAAGGGGGAAAAATGCAATTATTTTGGATCAACCATGGACTTAACAATCTAATTTAATCAATCGTGCAGAAAAATCAACTGCAAAGTAGCACTGTAGGAGACAAGGCCCTTGCAATTGAATAAATTCATTTGTTCATTTCAGCTCAGTAGTTATTGAAATGCACATCTCATACAAATATTTGCCTGATATATTGATATACAAATATAATTTCAGCTAAAGCACTAATTAGACTAATGGCAATATTTGCTTTGAAAAGGTCTCCCTTGCTGAAGTGATAATTGATAATTAAAAGTGCATGATGAAGTTTCATTAAGCTCTACAATATGTTTTCCATCAAATGCAAAGTTACTATCTTACAGCCACGATAACAGGACACAACAGGACTCCCAGTAGATACAGAAATCCTTGTGCCTACACTGTTTTGTACTACTTTAAGTATGGATTTTCTCCGTACCTCCTAAAAGAATGTGTTTTCATGTAAGCATCACTGAACTCAAGAATGAAGGATTAAATTTACCTATGATAATTTCAACTTTGCACTGCCCAGAAGTGCTCTCTTGTACAAAGCAGCTGACGTCCTATTCCACGTGTCTAGGGGAACTATCCCCACCTCTACCAGCCCACAACATAAGAGATGACAACCACCATCTCTTTTGCATCTAGCAAAACCATGCTACAAAGTGTGAAACAAAACCAGGACAATTAGAAATACACAACTATTAGGCAATCCTCAAGAAGAGCTACCACAGGGCAAGAGAGCAGAAGCAATGGACAGAGGACTGAGATAACCTAAGGAGCTCAGAAGCCACAAATATATTGTGTGTATGTTTATAGATAGATAGATATATCTGTGCACATATAGATATATCTGTGTGCATGTGTGTACATAACTCCTTTTCCAGAACATCAGTAGCTGAGCAGGAATAGGCTGTGAGTGAAGGCAAATAGAGGCATAAAGAAGAACTGGAAATGCCATTTCCAGGAGCAAGAATGGTACCAACAACCACACCCAGAGAGACAATGTTCTGTGGTTATTCCTCATCCCATTGTCCTCTCTGTTCTCACTTCCTGGAGCACACTCAAAAACCCAACTGATTTGTCACAGCCACATCACTTAACTGCCTATGAACTTCCTGTATCTTGTCCCTGTTTCTGCAGACTGCCAACGCACATATATTGCAGTGATGAAAATGGAAGGAAAAAAAAAAGCCTTTCATAAGCAAGACCATCCTCACTCAACAGGGATGGGTTTTGTGCTACTGTTGTATTGCTGAGACAACAAGGTATAGATCACAGGTAGTCTGCACTTCCATAATAAATTTCCCACTATTACTCTGTCTGTCTCCAATGCCTGAGACTGAGAAGGAAAACAATAGAGTAGGAAGAGAAAAAGAAAAAGGAGTGCCAGCAGAGATCTGTCCCAAAGATACTGAAAGAGCATAGTTGTCTGTGCTACGTATTTGTGCTCTGAGAGCATGGGATTAGAAGGCACCTTGTAAAAGTATGATCCTCATAAACATAAAGGGACCAAAATGAGGTAAGATGGCTGAGTAATTATGGAGTCAATAAGCTTGTCTCACACTACTGAAATACAGGGAGTTGCTCTACATGGCAAAAAGAAAAAGCAGGTGCTTGAACATTTCCTTTCGTACTCTGCAGTTAGATAATAAGTGAAATAGAATCCCTTTCTTCACTGAGAGACCCCCAAAAGAAGTGAAGAACTACATATTATAATGAAGGTACAAAAATGCATTTAACATTTTCTAATAAAAACAAGAACTGTCACATTTATAAAACCAGACAAATATGTATTTTCTTCAGGATTTATATTTAGAACCCAATGAGAAATCTGTCACCACTTGAGAAGATTTCTATTTCATCAATGGCACTACCACCCACCTAAGTCTGTCCATGTCTTGGTGTGAAAGAGTGCTATGCCTCCCTGCAACATTCACGTCAGAATTAAATACCTTGCATTGCAGACACATTAGGAGTGCTTTATCATGCTCAGCTGATGTATACAGTAACTCATTATGATTGGGTAACTCAGCCATTAAGCTCTACACTAAGCCCACGCTGTATACTAAAAAGGGAGCCATATATAGGCTATGGAGGTGTGGAGCAAAAGACGTTATACTGTGCTCTACATAATTAAATTTACTTTCTATCTTTCTAGTATTTTTAGTGAAGCTGCAAGCTGAGTGCGCTGAGTAATTACATGCCCAGTGTAATTTCATCAAGCTTCTTCCAACCCAAGAGCCCTAGTGTGTTCAGAATTTTCATGCCCCTTTTCCAAAAAAAAAAAACAATTGAATGTGCTTTAGTCAAAGAACAGAGGGAAAATACAGATTCTTCTCACAGCTAAGGCTTCTGATTATTCTGGACCAGCATTAGGCATTGCAACAGACTCAGCAGCCTCCATCTCTTACACTAGCAGTTGACTGGTTTTCCACTCTGGGTCAGTATGGAAGAAGCAGGTTTTGGACAAGAACACAGGAAAATTAAAAGCCTAACCGTGTAAAGAGAACAGATTGGAAAGGTCAGAGTAGATAGGAGAGGGAGAAATAGCAAATGGGTGAGACAAAAGGAAACTAGTACTGTCTGGGGTGAAAAAAAAAAAAAAGTTGGAAACCAGGAAAGAAAATGGCCTGATTGCAATCAAGACAGCTGATACAGAGAATAAGCTCTGGCCAAAGACAAAGGAAGTGGAGAACTCACAGCCAGCTGGTTAGAGGCCAGAATGAGAAATCAGGCAGTGGAGGAGAAAGGGAGGAGATCTGGGATACCAGTCCAACACAAAGGGAGAGAAGAATTAAGGTGGGTTCCAGGGATGAAGACCAGGATATAGGATTGCCTAGATTTAGTCTCCTGGGAGTATCATTCCATTGTCACATAGCATTTCTGATTCTTGATTTTACTTCAAGATACAAGCAAATTTTTTGCCATAACTTTGGAAAGTCAAGGGTTATGATTTTAAAAAATATCAGCACAATATTAAAGAGCATCCTGATACAGTCTGTATTTAGATGTGGCTACACACTACTCTTTTTTTGGCTACTTGTGTGCATGCATGCCTTTTCTTTTTCATGGCTACAGTATAAGTCTTCCCAGCACGTGTCTTTAATTCATAAATATTAGGTAGAGTTGTTTCTTCCCCCACTGATTATGAGTGCAATTAAATGTATTTATTCAAACAAAGTTCTTAATATTCACTACCAGTGTCACTCAGAGCTTGAGGCTTTAGGCTCAGACTCATGTGTACATCTGCTTCGTAAAATTTACCCAATATTTTTTTAATGCAATTCCACCCTGCTTAAAGACTGGCCCTACATCACAAGAAGCAAATCTAATTTAACCTTGTCATATCGAACGATACATTTAAGGACTCAAGCAGAGATCTTGGAGCACTTCAAAGATGTGCAAGAAAGAAGAGCAGGTGCTCATCTCAGGATAGCAAGGCAATTTTCGTGCTTTTTGCAGTTTGTGATGAGTACTTACACAGCTGTATTTTTTCCTAAATGAAATACAGGCAGGGATAAGCAGAGAATCTTATGGGTTTTATTGTTATAAGTCTAACTAACACAAATTCAAACAAGCTTCACTGAGAAGAAAAGACATAAGAATGCTAGGAAGCAAAGCATGAAGTCTAATAGCAGTTTTGTGACAGTGCATTATGTAAGCAAAAATGATACTCTATTATACTCTCAGTGACAAACCAACCATACATGTTAGCAAGTGGGAAATTCAGACATAAAGGACCAACTTTTAGACTATGACATTCAACTGGCCTTAGCCAACACTGAGAGGAAATCTTGATTGCAGTCACAAATCCTATGGATGCTGACTAAGGGAGACAGCTGGAGAAGCTTTGACTGAATTTATCACCAAATTATATCTTTTATAGGGATTGAGCAAGTAAACTGAAAGTCCACTTGTCAACCATTTGCATGGCGTTTCTCTCACTCAATGGACTCCAACATATTAAGAAGGTTGTACTTGTTCTACACTCATTGAGAAAACATTTTTTTCCTGGGGCACAAAGCAGCTCTGATGGTTTGTCACTCCAAACTCCTCCCCAGCAGCCTCTGTATAGTTTTTGTTCGGGAATCTAATCCCAAAAGGATGAAAGCAGGATTCGCCTTGAGAAGGAACTGGGAAGATAAAAATTCCCTTTACAAAACTATTTAGGATGTAGACATGCATTTAAAATACTCGGGGAGAGAAAAGAATGGAAGAGAAATTCTCCTGGGGATGATTGCCCGGAGCATGGACTGGGTGCAGTGAAAAAACTGCTATAAATCAGTGACAGCTTTCTAACTATGGATGAATAGTCTGTTAAAAAATAGCAGTTCTCCACTTCTTGGGAGGCTGAAAAACCTACATCTTTGTTTATGTTGGGGATCAGCCCTGATTTCAGCAACTGATAATCATCAATTGGTTTTCTCCCATGTAACCTCTACTATAAACAGTTAAAACCTCTTGGGAGCTTCCAAGCTGACTTTCTTTGAATATACCCCAAGTTGGGAAAGGGATGAGTCCCTCCACTTCTGCAGAAACAGCTCTAGCATCCCACACAGTAAGGATAAATACAGGAGACACAGCACTGCTTCAGCAACTCAGTCCAAGCCAGGACTAATAACAGACAGTAAAGGGATTCTCGATGACATAGATAGAGTGGAAACTGCTTACATGCATTTAACCTATGGGTGAAGCAAATGCCAGTCACTGTGATGACTCTCCAAGAATGCTAATTGTCATCACAAGCTACTGGAAGAAGCAGAACTTCAGGAATTTTCTTCACAATCCTTTCAGACAGCCTCAAATTAATTTTCCTTGTACATCTGCAAATGCTCTGTTTACAAGGAGAATGGGGCCTTAAGAATGTAAGAATAGTTCACCTGGGTCAAGATAAGGTACATCTAGACTGGTATCTTCTTTGGATGATGTTCAACAGTAGATGGTGAAGGCAAATGCATGGTGATACAGTTGGAGGTCTTTCATTGCTGCTCTAATCCAGGTAATGTGACTGAGCAAGCACAGGTCTGTCTCATTGGGTGAAATGCCTGAAGCACAACAGGCATTTCACCCTCAAATTCCAGGAAAGCATTGTGCAAATAGTTTGCGTGGGAAGGCTTTCGTTACAGGACCCATGTGACTGAGTACAGTAAGAATGTCCCAAGTCTCTCTCTGGTGTAACTGCATCATACCCAGTGGGTATGTAATGGCCTTCAAACCTAAAGATTTTTCACAGAGAGATCATCAGTGCAGCAGTAATGAGAAAGAGACGGGGAGAGGATCGTTTCTGAAACTGAAATGTTCTTTGTTACTGAATCTGTGCTCTGGACACCTCAGGTCTGAATCAACTATTGTGTCCATTCACCTCCCATCACTGTAGCCTTGCTGAGATTAGTAAATGACTCCTGAGCAAGGTAAACAAAGTAAGATCAGTTACAAATGTGACTGACAACTTAGCTTTTATTGATTTCATGTAAAGCAACGCAAAGAAGTTGTTCTAAAGTACAAATGGTACAACTGCCAATGACTTTTGGAAAAGGACATTTCAAAGCAACATATAGTCCTTTCCATCACATTAATATATTCTCTACTTCTAGATGATGTTGCTTCTAAATACTATAATTAGCTGTGCTACTGGCAGAGCCACCTTTCCTTAGGGGGGAGGGAAATGCCCATACAACATCTCTATATTTCATAATACTCTTGTGGATAAGTACTCACAGATGATCACTTAGGGTAGGTGTGCTGCATCTATCTGTTCTGTGTCAAAGAACAAAAATCAATATATTCCAACAATCAACACTGCTCACATAAATCTCCTTTGACTTTTCCAATTGAAAACAGCATTGAAAAAATTGTTTAGCACTACTAATAGTTCCAAGATGTCCTTGGCTTCAGCCCATCCTGGAGCTCTTGCCACAGGACAGTCAGAGTTCATTTATCAGGCTCTTGTTGAATCTGGATGAGACACTGGCACCAGGCAAACAACAGGGAAATAATACAAACAGTGAAAAAAAAATAGAAATATCTGTTCCCCAAAGCCTTTCAAACATAATCCAGTGAAAAAGAACTGAGTAAAAAGTGAACAATAACTCATTCATACATTCCCCTAAAGAAACACGGAGCGTAGATGTTTTTATTTGGGGGGGGGGGGTTGGAGGGTTGCACTTTTCTAAGCATGTCATGTAACCACACACACACACACTAATTTGGAACTTGACTAAATTTCCTTACTCTATAGCATCGAAATCAAAGGAAAAATGACAAAAGAAGTATTTCTCTGACTCCTACAATATTTGCTGTAGGAATGTAAGAATAGGAAGTTTATTCCAGAGAACTGCAGATTTTATGGCTCTTCTGGACTTATCTGGCAGTAAAGCTCAGCTCACCTGTCCCCAGCTGGAGAGCTGCTTAGCAATGCTGTATCACCTGACACAGGATTTTGCCTTATCAGTGAGAGATGAAGTTTCATTGTACTCAAGAAAGCACCTGAGCCTTAACGGCACCTCAAAGCTCCAATTCTGTAACTAAACTGAATCATGAATTATAGTTCTCTCTCTCTTTGGTATGTTATCCCAACCACATTCAGTAAACAAAGAGCAGTACATCTTGAAATCTCTAGCCCTGTGCCAAATGCAGTCCCAAAGGCCTATTAGTCTTGGGTTAATAAACTGGTCAAGTGCAAGATGATGTGTAACTATAATTTCACATTGAGCTAACATCTGCACATCTACCAGCCATGTTGATGGTAAACACGAACTTCTTAACAGAGATACTGATGATTAATTCTTTATTCCCACTCAATTAACAAAGATCCCTGACATGGTTGAATAGTACATGCATTAGGCTGGTATAATAGATTTGCTGCAGGGGTAAGATGAAGGACTCTAATTATCCTAATTTAGTCAAGACTGTTTGAATATCCTGGCTTTATAGAGTAAAGAAGCCCAATGGAGTTCAGTCCCAAATCCCACATCTAAATATTTTAAAATCTTTAGTTCATGAACCTTGGAGCAAAAATCCTGGATGTCTTTTGAGACACCTGAGTGTCTTAGAGCTTAGTACTGCTTTGTGGATTCTCAGCATACCTAAACAAAAATATCTGTCCAAATAAGGAAAATGTGGACAGCATAGTCAACAATGATTCAGTAGGTTGACATTCACCCTATTGTTTTTGCAGTCCTCACAGAATTGGGTGAAGAGTTAGGGAACTAATAGGCATAAGGTCAATTACCTGTTTTACAAGCAGTGCAACTGATCGAGCTGAGTTTCCTGCATGTATGTGTCTTACATCCCCCAATTACAACCACTTTCCTTTGTAATCACAGTACTCCTCCACTCTCTTCCATACACTCATGTGATGGCCTGCACAAGCAATAGTGCGTGCTGCAGCTCATTTGGAGCTACATGTGTTGACTGGTTAGATGGCTGTTAGGTAAGGGATCGATCATTAATGCATGCTCCTCACCTCAATAGGAGGGAATAGGGCATTCTAATAGGAGCACAGCATCAGTAGGGTCCCTTTTCTCCAATCAGCTACTGACAGTCATTAAAAATGTAGGCATTTAATATCTTTGATTTTTTTATGCCATGACTCTAT
Source organism: Perdix hodgsoniae (assembly GCA_035772895.1). Lineage (NCBI taxonomy): Eukaryota > Metazoa > Chordata > Aves > Galliformes > Phasianidae > Perdix > Perdix hodgsoniae. The sequence continues at coordinate 2,207,982 of JAPSGF010000030.1, read as the reverse complement.
TCTTTATCTAATTTGACATTCCGAAGTTATACAGAAAGGAATAAAGACTTGCCTTTGGTTGTAAAGCTTTGATTCCTAAGAACGAGGCACTGTGTAAGTTGAAGAAATATTGTGGCACGGACAGATGAATGTCTTCAAAAAACAAAGTCAAAAGGCCGTTCAAAAAAAGTCCATTTTGCTGTTCTTAAATCTAATTTTTAAGTTACCCTAGAGTTATTAATTACCATCAGTGAAAATGATCAAATACCTCTCACTTTTAAGTCTCCAAGTTCAGTGTCATTTGAACCACTCCCACAGAGCACATGGCAAAAAAAAAAAAAAAAGGAAATAAAAAGTCTTCTTGTTGCCAACCCCTTGCCAAGTGTTATGCCACCTCAGAAAAGAAAAAAAGCATTTTTCCTGACTGAGTATCATGCACAGAAGAGTATACATGACCCAGAAAATAACAGAGAATACCTAGTCTGCAAGGATGTAGTTGGGGAAGGAATTTTTCCCCTAAAAATCTGAAAGGATCCTACAGAAGATATCCTTTATATCAGAAACTCCGGAGATAAAGTTTCTTTAAAAGAAAGCTATAAATACCTTGATATAGTATCCCTTGTTGAAAGTATCAAAACAAAAGATGACAAACTAGAATTTTAGCAATCCATCAATCAGTATAAAGACGCTTTGAGATTTTAAGTTACCCAAATATTCTTTTGGGTTTTTTTGTCTGTTGTTTTTTTCTTTATACAATATCTAGCACATGATCCAGAGCCCAATTTGGTGTTCCTAGATACTCCTGAACTACATATACAGCATAGGCTTCATCAGAGAAGAGCAGAACGGCTTCACACTAAAACAGCAAAGCATACAACCATCTCCATCAGAATAAGAGGTTCTCTTTCAGCTTGCCAGATTAAGGGCATTTATAATCATAGCAAGTATCTGTGGCAATAAATTTTTCCTGCACCTGACCCTAAAGCCCATAACCTTAGGTTAGCACATAACCTTAGCTCTAGAGGCTGAAATAAACCTAGCATGTTTTCAAGCTTCTTGTTCACTGCAGCTTAGAGATTTTATCCACCCGTATTACCCCCTAATACAGGGGTAAATAATAGTAAAGCAGTGTTGTCTAAATGCTCTTCATCAGTCCAAAGGGATTTAATTACATACACCAGCAACCAAATGCAGGTACCACTTTAAGAAAAAGTTGTACAAGGATAGTTTTCACTCTCTGCTGCAGAATATGGATAAAAGAAGGGAAAGAGTTTTATTTTCATTGTGGTTAATAATTTTGTGGCTCACTAAGGGCTGGATTGACTCCCAGTACAGAGTTAAGTCTCATAAATAGTAATAAAGTCACTGCTACTCCAGCAACTGAGTATGAGCAGAGTGTAAACGTTGTGATTGTTTTTTTCTCCCAATCTCCCAAGTTGCATCACACAAATGCAATATACAGCTACACAGGAATCATTTTCTCAACACTCAATTTTACATTCTTTTTCAGAGGGCCACAAGGTGACAAAGCCGGAAAAGAAAACACTGCTTAATTCATTTAATCCCCAGAGAAGGCACCAAGCAGAAAAATCTGATTGACCCCTTATAATAAACAACTGAAGGATAATATTAATTCAGAGTCATAGCTAGAAACCTCCAAATATTGCCTTCTGTGGGCTTATTTGCACCAGAGTCTTTCAGGGTACTCATTACAGCCATCGTGAAGGTGCATGCTATTGGTGGACTTAGGAATGGGAAGAATCATTCAACAGACGGAACTTGCAGGGAGAATTCAAGCTGCTTGTTTAAGGGTGGAAAACTATCCCTAAAGAAGCTTGGGAATGGCTGTTATTCATTCCCACCACCATGAGTATGGCAATTACGACATCTATTCTCCCCTTTATACACTGCACTGTTGGAACCGGCATTCTCTACACATTCAGTGACCAGAGAGAAGAGGAGAACTCCGGACAATGCATTGACAAAGTTAGCTATAGCACTAGAAATGTGTAGAATTGAATCAGTAGGACTTCATCTGTCTATGAACTACAGCACCTTAAATTTAGCTAGAGGCAGGATACCAGCCTTGAAATCTTAATCATCTGTGTTGACGTGGCAAATCTCACATTGCTAGAGAAAACAAAAAGCAGGGCAGAGCCCCTTGAGGCATAATGGGAACTCTCAGTAACAGCAAATCCACTCTCATCCAAAGGAAAGTTTCTGTGCCGTACAAATCTCTCACCTTCCCCAGCAGGAGTTGTAGCCATTCAGCTGTAGACCTTAGAAGGCAAGAACGTTGTGTGTTGTGTAACTGTTGAAATTTCATTATACCATTACAGCTGATGACAGAATTCGTTATTTATTATAAGGCTAGGAAACCAATACAAGCTTTCTGTTATGAGCAAAGCAAAAATCAGACTGGAACTTTTCCCAGAGTACGAGATGAACAAGAGGAGGCTGAAGCATAGTTGTCACCACCTTCAAATACAGATGATTTAATTAAAATAAAAAAAGAACATATCTGATTTGACTGCTTTTCCCTTCCTTACCCTAAAGTCAGCATATTGGAAAGTGAGTACAATTTATCTTACTGAAGAAGCAAATAAATCTAGGTGAATCCAGGGGAGGGGCTGGAGAGATTTGGTAATGAACTCTTCTTGCACAAGTCGGAACCTAGTTCCTTCTTACATTCTCACTGCTTTTTAATGCATTAGGATTAGAACAGGACCTTCAACTAGATGTAAATATCATTTATTTCCTCACTGAGGCTTCTCCACACTGCCAAAGCAATGCAAAATGAATTTACTGTTGGTCTGTACCAGGAAAATAGCAGTAGTAAGGCTGGAATCAGTTCTAGCAATGATACAGTTGCACCACTACCAGGGCATCTCATGCCTGCAGAATTTATTCCACTCTCAAAAAGAGAAAGATATCCCAGGAGAAGCACTTTCATCTCCGGACAGATCTGTCCACTCTGTGTATACCATGCATCCCACAGAGGGCAACCTCAAAGCCATCTTCAAAACTATCTTCATGACCATACAAGCAGCAAAGCAGTACACAGAGGTGCTGACACAGCTGAAACACGTAGGTCTGAGCGTGCCTGGACACATAAAGGAGGTTAGCGGACTGTTGAGCATGTCAGACAGGCCGTCCACAAACCAGTCCTGTGGACAGGAGATGAGTTGGAGTCGATACGTGCTACAACAGTTAAGCCGGTGCACAGGCAAACAGAAGCAGAACTGTACAAATCCATTAGGGCTAGACAATACACATAATACAAATATTAACTGCAAATAAGTCTGCAAATGACCTTGAATCATACCTTACGGGAAGTACAATGAGCCTCTGCAGAGCACCTGTTTATTAACCTTATTTTTAGAGTCTCTGAAATCGCTAAGTCCCTCTTTGAACCCTCAGAGTCATGCCACGCTGCACAAGATGACTCACACGGCCCATAATGAGCACAGAAGAGATGAACACTATTACAGTAGATATTTGGCATTTTCTCCTTACCATCCTTTTGGAGCTGGCATAAGTCAGTTTTGTAACAGACAAGTTAATGGGCCCGTGTAATGTGCGCTGACTCTTCTCGTTTAAAACAAAACACAACTTTATTTATTTACACAGTATCTAGTTGCTATATGAACTGACAGTTAGGACAAAAGTACTCAACAAGTTAATGATTTTTCCCCATTTTTTTGTGAAACATCTAAAAGAAAATCCCATCTGAATCTCAGTTTCACAGCCTTGCCTTATTTAAACAATTCAGCTCCTTTTGTCTCTCATTTGTGCTGTACTCTGTGCGTCATTCTGGGTTGTTTCATTACCTATTGCACAATTACAAGTGTTCAAACATATAGAAGGCAAGAATGGCTTAGCTTGTTTCGGTTGCTTTACAATCAATACCTCTGCCTCAGGCGCCAAAGAGCATATGAGAAAATGAGTTTTCTGTTTTTATAAACTCTATCTTCAAGCTCACTTTGATCCATCCTTCTACACAAATGAATAGGGTGGGGCCATTACTGAACAAGTAGAGACAACAACAATGTTCTGTTAGACTGAATCTCAACAGAGGTGACCACACCAAAGGCCACCTTCTTAATGATTGTGCTTTTATTCCCCAATTCATTTGGAATCTTTATTCTCCCTTCCTGCATTGAACAAATGCAAGCTTTGTGATATCTGTTCCTTTTCATTTCATAACCAATGTTATTTTGCTTTGATCTGCTCCAGTATGCAATGCTATGAAGGTACTATCTGCTTAAATAGGAAAAACTATGCTGTTTACAACTGCGGCAAGTGAAAGCTATTTTGGGGGGAGAGAAGGGGATGTTTTTTAGATAACATGGTAATTCAGGCCATATCCTTACTTAAAACAACCAGGAGAGAAGCAGCATATTATAAAGCTGAAAAATTCTGCTAAAGAAGTTTCACCACATAAGACTGTGGTTTACATATGTGAGAATTTACAAGCCTAATGAAGAACTGCAGACATTTTAAAATAGGTACAACTTTTTGTTGTTGTTGTTGATATAACTCCATTTTAATCCAATGAATAGTTGTTACATCTCCAATGTGCCAACCATTTTGGAAAACCAACCTTTTTAATCAACTCTGGAGATTTGAAAAATCTCCCCTAAAAATCAAAGATTATTGCGATCATAGTTTAACTGAGATAAGAGATTACTAGCATATGAACAGAGACTAAAACATCAAGGAAAACCATAAGGAGGTGGTTCAGAATTCCTTCACACCACAAGAGATCTCAAATGCTGATCTCTGCCTTAAAACTAGCTCCCAGTCTCAACATATAGAGCTCCTGTATCCTCATCCTCCAGCAAAAGAAAGTCTAAATTCTAAAGGGCAGCAATATCACTAGCCCAGCTACAGCTAGCTGATAGAAACGTAGCTTTCTATTCAACCTGTGCAAGTACAGCTGAGTGCATTTCTGTCCATATTCTCTCACAGAAACACCTCCCACTGAACTTTAAGTTTGATCTTTCTCCCACTGATATCATGAAAAAATCTCCCTCTGATGTCAGTATGGCCAGGAGGGGTTGGCATGTGTAGAAATCCAGTGAATTGTGGGTGGTTGCTCTATCTTTTGTGTTTTGTGAGGTGTTTAGTAGGTATTTTTTGCTCTCTTGCCAGTTTCCAATTTCATTGGGGGTATGTTGTGCTTTTTAAATGGAAAATAACTGTTGTGTTTGGTTTGTATTTTGTGAAACGCCCAAAGGCTTTCACATATAAGCATCCCATAAAATGCATTTGTGTTTATTATTATTAATAATAATGCCACTGGATTAAGAGCAGTCTAGACTCTACATATGGCCCCAGCTAACTTAAGCCACCCAGATTGGACAGTTTTTGCCTATATGTCTAAAATACCAGGAGGTGGTAGTCTCTCCACTGTTAAACACGAGCTTTCTAGCTGAATATTCCTGGCAATCCTGGACAATTGCCATTCTAGACAATTGTCTGTATATTATCAGCTTGCAGGCCATTTAAAAACTTATTTCTAATCCAAGATCACGATTAAATGAGTGGAAAGCTACCATTCAAATGATGTGAAGCAAATTCATTAGCCTGTTACCATCCAGTACACATTTGCTGACTTATATCTACTACTACTTATATCCCCACACACAATATTATACTTTAACCTTCAAAAGCACCTTGTGGATTAAAAGGAGCTAACAGAATTGGCAAGCATTGCTGACAAAGTTATGCTATGCTTCAAATGCATTTGTTGATTATAGTTATCACATACTCGTGCAAACACGCACACATGCTACTGACAACAGAGCTTGAAAAAAGGGAGCTTGGGTCTTCACTACAGGTACATAAAGGCACTGTGGATCAAATTTTTTAAAAAAAGAAGAGAAAAGGGGGAAAAAAAGGAGAAAAACATGAATTTGGAGTGCTGACTTCAGCTAATTGATATGATTTGAAGGATCACATTACTTTTACTTTTTTTCCTTTTATGAGTATTTGGACAACTGCCAAATATTTCTAAAAAGGTTTCATGAATTTTAGCATGAATGACAGTTACTCAGAAAACTCCTGCCACAACTGTATCATTTGCTATTCATTATGATTCCGGAGAAAAGAAAAAAAAGACAGATTCAGGCACCATGACTACAGTAAAGATGATGTAACGCAGCAGGTAATGCAAAGAGCAGTAGTTTGGGCAGGACCTTCATTAACGGCCTGTAGTCTGGCAACTAGTATGGTTAGCTGATAGCTGGAGGCTTGCAACAGCATCACTTAGGAGTGTTTTGATAAGGGAAGATGACTTTATTCTTTACTATCTCATCTGACATTGCATCTGATTTGGAGTTTTAGCCAGAGAACACTTTCGACGGGGAACCATAGTCCCTCCCTCCAGCTGAACTCTTGGAGCCATAACTGCACCAATAGCACAGGAGAGATACTTCTCACTGGCTACAGGACAAGAGTGAATCTATGAACAGCAGGATTCTTCTCAGATAGCTTCAGACAACTGCACTTCCAGAGCATGATTCATCTGACCTATTTAAAAGTTTGCTTTAGCATGAAATAAATCTCATTGCAGATATGGTTCTGTCTCTCCAGTGACTAAAAGCAGAGGCTACAGTAACTTATGTAGGTGGGGAAGTCTATGCTAAAATTTGACATGTGGCCGGCTAGATCCCAGATGGAGCTTCTGAGCTACAACTTCCTTGTGCCATTTCAGAACCTGAGAAATGGGTAGTTGTATACAACTAAAATATATTTCTGAATGGTCTTTTCCCCAGTCTTGTTTTTTTTTCTTTCTAAAGAACAGCCTCTTCATGAGGGGAGTGGAGGGGCAGTACTGAGCTCTGCTCTGGTAGCCACAGGACCTGAGGAAACAGCATGAGGCTGTGTTGGGGGAGGGTCAGGTGAGGGCTAGGGAAAGGGTCTGCCAGAGGGCAGTGGGCATGAAACAGGCTGCCCAAGGCAGTGGGCACAGCCCCGAGCTGCCAGAGTTCAAGGAGTGCTTGGACAGCTCTCTCAGACATAGGGTTTGGATTTTGGGTGGCTCTGTGTGAAGCCAGGTGGTGGACTCTATGCTCCTGGTGGCTCCTTTCCAAATAGGGATATGCTTTGACTCTATTATGACTTGTTAACGTGTTTAGTTTTGTAGTAGCTCCTGCTAAATGTAGATTTTCATAGGAAGAAGACATTCTTATTTTTGCTGAGCCCTACTTGTAAGAGATGGATCAGCTAGGTATGCTTTAAAGACCACGTACAAACTTCACTTTATAAAAACAGTCCAAAGTTCTAATTGCAAACAAGGAAATATTTCTCTCAGGCAATGCTAGTATTTGGAATGTGATCTAACTCTCTCCATTTCCAAAGGATCCCAGAGTACCGGAAAGCATAATGCCTGATGATGCTTTATAATACATGGATACATGGTCAATACCAAAGGTGTGGATTTAGACTTAGTTATTTTGTTCTACTATAATACTTAAACTTAATGGCAAGGCAATCCCCTTCTCAAACGTCATTGTTTTCGCTTTGGCTGCTTGATTTCAGATGCTAGTTTGAAAGAAGTAACATCTTAACGCAGCCAAGTGGCTAGAGCAGTATGCTGAATTTGGTCACAGGTCAGTAAAAGTTTGGACTCCAAGTTGAAAACTACTATACCTACTGAATTGGTAGATTTACCCTGCTAAAGTTGTCCATCTAGTACCTTATTCAGCATCCACATTTGCTTCTGTCAGCACTTGCTGCTATGAGAAATACTGTCAAGAAATTTATCAAGAGCAAAGGTTAGCTTTACACTGCTTCACGTGGCCCAAATATTATGGTACAAGTTCGCACATGGCATAATTGTTCTAATGATCAGATACAGGACAAGAATATAGATCCAAGAACAACCACAATACCTAAATTTGACCAGACCCCGAGACTGTTGGTCTGTAAGCTCCAGCTGCTATTAATGCCAGTATTCTATAGGTGCCTCTGCCTGTGAACTTACAGTTGTCAGGAGACCTAAAGCTCTGCCCTTCCCTGTTTGCACCTCAGCCTCAATAGGGCTGAGTATCTCCTACTTGAACCCAGTAAAATCCAGGAAATTGTCATTCTTCTCCCCTCTCCCCACAGCCTTGATCAACCAGGAGTTCGCAGAACACCCAGCACACTACACATCATAGAACAGGCAGCAGCAGCTATTGCTGTCTTTCTAGATACTGTAGCTGTATCATTCATGGCTCAGCTGTCAGACTACTCTGCTATCAAGAAAGGAACTCAGGATCTACCTGCCACCACAAGGCCACAGGCAGCCCAAGACAGTTCAAATGCACATCCTTCATCTGTCACAACCCCCCAAGCCTCTCTGGGAGCACTGTATTGTTCTTGATTTCTAGCCTACTTCACGTTCATCTCTCTAATTCCACAGCAGACCTGCACTGCAGAGAGCAGATAGGCATATATTTAGGGAACTCTCTGGGAGGTGAATTTGAGTTCCCTCTGGCAAATGCAATAACTAAGCTAGATTTCCCGCAGCCTGAGGGAGTGCTTTAATCATCAGGCTCCTGTTCAAAAGGCCACCTCCACCTATTCTTCTGTCATGTTTTAGAAGAGAGAGACAAGTTCTATTTTGGAAAAAAAGAGGGCGTAACAGGTGGCTACGTGCTGGTGAAGATCCTACAGTGTCCTCAGCATTTCCTAATAGTAAGCTAATTACCTGATCCTGGTGTACCTAGCTCTTCCCACATACCTGTACAGGGCCAAGGCACTTAGCAGAGTGCCTGCTTACCTTAGGCCAGCCACATTAAAGCTCCACAATATAACACTCAGTGTTGCAGCATCAAAGCCCCACTTTGGATGAAACCTGAGGGCATTACCTGAGGGAATTTACAATGTCAAGACTTAAAACTGTATATGATGTTCATTACTGCAACTACTGTCTCTAGTCTAACAAAAGCAGTAACACCACAATAGTTATTGTTAAGCAATTTAATTGATCCAGACATTTATGCAGGGACATTTGCCTGTAGGGGCTTTAGGTGGAGAGTAAGCTACCCATCTTTTCATTCCTACATTAGATGACCTATAATTTCTTAATTCAGCCTGGTGGAATGTCCTCAGGCTTTGGGGCTTTACGCAGCTATTCTGGTTGCTCATCACTAAAATTGACTCTGCATGTATATTGGTATATTGTGCCAGTCACCACAGATGACCCTTTATTTTTAGATGCAAATACTTTACCTTAATTGTGTATGCAAGTCATTGGTCTCTTAGGTCCATTTTACTTCACCTACCAAGATTTAGTGAGGTAATAGGGCCTAGCAAACCCAAAAGTCTTTAAGAGGTACCCTGAAATAATATGGTCTTTGTCTCTCTCCTTGCAACCAATCCCCTATGAACAAAAACACTTTGATTTCATTTATTTTCCTCTTCTGGATATCATGAGATTCTACATGTGCACATGGAAATAATATAAGGAGAATATGTAGAAATTACATGTGGAAACATGCTGCCAAATTTGAGGCATACCGAGCAGTGTTCCATAATATAGACAAAATAGCATAACTGAAAGAAAGTCTGTCATCCTAACAAACTCTTTTTAAAAATTCTAAAAGGCTCTGTTATAAAAGCTAGTTTTGCGGAGGCAAATCTGACCTAAAAAAACAAAACAAAATCAAAACCATTTATCAATGGTGATTTCATTAAGCAGTGTACGGAAAGCAAGGCAGATATAATGTGTTCTGATTTTTTAAAAGAATGGATTTTTCTAAAATCAGTTTGTGTCACCAAACTGTAGCCAAGTGAACTGAAGAAAGAGGAACATCTGTGAAAAGAAATTTGGAGAATGAAGCTGCTAATTTCAATTTTTTTTTTTACTTTGGCAATAGATGAAAGTACTGATGCTACAGATACAGCTCAACTTGCCATTTACATTAGAGATACTGATAATAAATATAATGTCACTGAAGAAGTGGCTTCTTTGGTGCCATTAAAAAAACAGCTAAATCTTTTTATTTGTATAAAGCAGTAAAAATTACATTAAATAAATTTTCTTTAGTCTTTATCAACATATCTGGCATAGCTGCTGATGCTGCCCTAGAAATTGTTGGTAAAAGAGAAGGATTATTAATTTTATGATACTAAATATGGATACTAAAGATGGATACTCACCACTGGAAACACACTTGATGAATTATCTCTGATTCATAAATAAAAAAAAATGATATGTGAAAGATTTAGATATGGGTAATTTCACGCAAATTTTCATCAAAGCTGTGAATTTCATATAATCCAATGGATTGAATCGTCGTCAATTCCAGGAGTTTCTTAAAAGTATAGATGATGATTATGGGGACATCATTTATTTTTCTGATGGAAGGTGGCTACGTCAGGGGTAAAATGCTTAAAATATTTTATGATTTCATAAATGAAATCATTTCCTTTATGGAATCAAAAGGAAAATTTGTGACAGAACTTGAAGGTTAAATTTGGCTCACAGATTTTGCATTTTCGGTGCAATTGACTGCTCATTTAAATGAGTTAAACGTGTCTGTGCTCCTTCAAACCATAATGGCATTATGAAATGAAACTTAAATTACAGCAAGCTTAAGTTATTGCAAATAATTTCACACATTTTGATATGTTGGCTAAACACAGTCCCACAAACAGTAGAAAAATATGCAGCCATGTTTTAGTTTTGATAAAGGAATTTGAGATTATATTGAGATTTCCAAAAACAAAAATCAATTATGTTTTATTAAAACATCCATAAAAAATAAGTTTTGTGACTTATATATGTTAACAATATTGTATATTTCGTATGTGACCCAAGACAGTTCCTGTTTGCTCAGTGTTGCCCAGGCAAACCAGAAGACTAGACATCCATTCCTTACAGTTCCCCCTCCCTGCTTTACAACTGAATAGGTCTTCTAAATGGTTTTGTGGTTAAAGGGAAATACCTCTCTTACTGATCTAGCTATATTGGATAAGTATCTTTCCATAGTTTTACATTCTTTCTTGCTTTCAATAGCTGTATATACAGATATACTAATCAAAAAAACAAACAGAAGTCCTTCCCGCCCACGTGTGTTGATGTAGTGGCAGAAGAACAGATAGCTGAAATTAAAGAACAACTTGGAGATGTAGCAGAGTGTAATGCAGAAAGAAAACAGACAATATTTCCTTTTGGAAAGAAAAAAAACAACTCTCCTCTGAACAAACCAATGAACAAATCTAGGTTACAAAACAATTTTTCCTCTATGAAATTAAATCCCTCCTAATATCAACTAAACGTAAACCATTCATTCTACTTACATGGGTAGAGAATCATGTTTTGTTTCCCACCCCCCTTAAAATAAATAAACAACCAAACAAACAAATAAATAAATAAATAACAACTAAGCCACACCACCAAAATACCACAGGGCCAGGCAATTGCATTTGCATAGCATTTTGAAATGGAAGTCTAAAATAAACAAATAATTTCCTTCCAGTAGCCATACTGAATCAAATATACCCCTGCTCTAAGTCACTTAATGTCAACCACATTTATAGTTGAGATGAATTAGATCCAGAATGTTTCATTCCACATGTTCCTACCAAACAATCCATATGTAATGATGTTTATTTACTTTTGTGCAAAGCATGGCAACTGGAAAAAAGCCCTCTTCTAACCCTGTTAATGGATACCACACTCACCCTATTATTAGTGGTGTCATATCTTAGGAATAAAACAAAGTCACATTACATGTATTAATAGAGAAAGTGAGAAATCATCACCATGGATGGACAAAGTGGCAATAACCTCTTTTGTAGTTTCCCATGAGGTTCCTCCTTCCACTCTTCTGTTTAGCTGTATAAGCACTGACAAGATCCCCCTTCAATCTTCTCTTCTCCAGGCCAAACAGTCCCTGGTCTCTCAGCCTTTCCTCATAAAGGAGATGCTCCAGGTACCTCATTATATTTGTGATCCTTCAGTGCACTCTCTCCAATATCTCCCTGCCTTTCTTGAACTGAAGAGTCCAGAATGGGCTCCAGATACAGCTTCACTGGGGCAGAGTAGAGGGTGAGAATCATCTCCCTTGACCTGTTTGACCACACTCTTTTTAATACACCCCAGGATACCATTGGCCTTCTGGCTCACAAGGGCACACTGCTAGCTTGTGACCAACCTGCTGTTAACCAGGACACCCAGATCCTTTTCTGAAGAGCTCCTCTCTAGCAGGTCAGCTCCTAACCTGTACTGTTACATGCAGTTATCCTCTGCAGCTTGTCATTGTTGAACCAGCAGAAAAGTGAAACAGAAGTAAATCGAACAAAGCCTTTTCCACGTGAGCATATGAAAGCATGGTGGGGATTAATCACTGATTCCTGTGAACAGGAGCAGGGACAGATTAATTTAATATATTTATCTGTCAGTCCTCCCAATTGCAGAAAGAGTTGCTGACCTCAGAACTTCAGAAGTACACTGAACTAACTCACCTCAATATTGATGCATGTAGAAAGCCTGAGAAGCAACAACCTGAGCCTGATTCACTCATGCCACCAATATCACAGGAAAACTAAAAAATATGATAGTAATTGGTGCTGCTGAAGAGTGTGAGATACCCAGCAACTTGTGCAGTATATGGCTGACTACTGAAGACAATGTTCTTTAAAACTATTTACACTATTTGCAATTATTTCAGAGCAGACAGTGCAGGTGATTGCTCAAAAATAAGTTTGTCATCACATGAGACAGTGACCAAAGAAACTTTTCTGTCTCCAGGTTAATCACAGCAGAATTATACAGACATTGTAAAGCTGTATTCAGAAGGCAAAAGAAATACTGCAAAAGTAGTGATTTGGAACATATGAATCTTTCACAGTTCTAAGTTTTGCAAGCTTCTGAGTAATGTTTGCGTCTGCAAAACTTGTTTGACTACAATGAACCTTATTTGTGTAACTTAATTCGGTAACTTAATTCTGTATTTTTTTCCCCCAGAGGTGGCTCAATTAAAGGATAAAGAGGAAAATCAACATTTTTCTACATGAATGGGAAACCTCAAAGTAAATAAAATTGGATGATCTACTTCTATTACCTCCAGAAACCAGTCATTTATAATACATGGCAGTCTTTGAAGATGTCTGACAGGCTCCTTCCCTCCCCCACTTTCCTTCTATATTTTCTTCTTCCTCCCTGATAAATATCTGTTCCATTTTTCATGCCATTTATGCTTACTTGTTTTTCTGCTTACTACTTTCCTGCAAGCAGTTCCCTCTTTCTCCATGAAACAGCTGCGGTAAACTGTCTCAAAACCAACAGCATTCAGTTTCTGTCATATCACCACTCCAGAAGAACAGTGCCATCTCTACATGTCATGGAAGGAAAAGGATTTAGCCTTCTGCAGACAAAATCCACAAACTCAGGAATGAAATTAAAAAAACTAGCTGCCTTTTCTTTTTCATGGAGAGAGCTACAGGTATCCGATGAAGCCTTTGCAGCCATTCTCAACACCATTACACAAAGGGACTCTACCAGTTGCTAGCCCAGAGGACCAGACTGCATCATTGGTCTTGGTAAGTCTTCAAAACAGGACTTCTGGGTTTTCTCACTCTTCCTCACTTTTCTAGGATGAACATTTGCAATAGTTACTTCATCATCATACTCCAAAAGTGTTCCCTGGTCTTCCTTCATATTGCAAAATCTATCAAAAATCTAACAAGTGAAGCTAACTTCCATGTTAGCCTTTTTGCACTTGCCGTTTGCTTCTATTGTCATATTTTTGCCTTTTTCTGCAGCCCATACAAGAAGCCAACACAGAAAACTACAGTATAACAGTGACCAGTAGAAGGATAGATACCTTCTGAATAGCACCCATAACCCTTCTGAAGCTTTATCCTGATCTCACACTGATGAGAATACACCAGTGGATCCATTGTAATAACATATACATCTAATATATTGCATGATATAATGACACTAACATATGAAATATCTGGAATCAGTAGAGCTATTGCAAATCTTCCTTTTCTATCAAGTACAACTGAAACAGAAGTATAGCCATAACTGGATCACTTGCAGGCCTAAAAGTGATATTTAGCAATTCTATTAATTCTAAACACAAACAGGATATTTCAGGATTTTATTTTCTACTGTTGAGTTATAAGTGGAAAACTGCACGTAAGCCCCCTACCATGAATGCTAAAATGCATTAAAGATGAAGATGAAAAAATGAATGGGATTGAGAACATCAGGCTTAAGGTTGTTTGGGAAAACTAGCAGAAGCCTTCCTTCATGTATTAATTCTTCAATAACGTGATGACAGCTGATTTTTCCCAGGACCTCTGCCTCATTCAGCACCCAAAGATTGCCACCCTTCTAAAATGAAACAAACTGGCGTTAATTATGGACATGAGTCTCTCTATCATTTTTGTCCTTTAAGCCTTCAAGTGCTTGTATGGAAGGAAAAAAAAAAAAAGAAATACTGATATATCAACAATCATAAAACATACTTGAGAAAGGAATAGTTGTGCTATCCCCACTGTATGTACCATAGCTGTGACACTGTGCATCTCAAGTGACTGCTGCATCCTTTAGCTCCTACTGACACATGCACTATTTCAGGGCAGCATTCAGTTGTGTGGAATTCTCAGCATCTTGTCTTACGGTTCTTCTCCATTTTTAATGTGATGGATACCCAGAAGAAGACGACTTATAAATTCATGTATGCAAGGTACTGCTTTGATAGCCCTCGTTCGAGAATGTTGTAACTTCTCAGCCATCGACTTTACAACTCTTAATACAGATTATACTTATTTTTCAGTAAATGTTTCTACATATACATAAATATGAATTTATAAACTTATACCACACTGAGCCAACCTGTTTCTACAATCTGCAGGAAAAAAAAAAAAAGAAAAAAAAAGAAACAACTATTTAACAGGGAGATATAGCTTACTGATAGCCAATTTCTGTCCTCAGTATGGACCAGTCAGGGCATCCTTTTACTGGTGCATTATATAGCTTTGGAGAGATAACAGTGAACAATGCCAAGTTTTATGCCAAGTTCAGGAGCTTTGGAGTCTAGTTTTGAGGAACTTTTCTATTTTGTTATCTTCTTCCTCTCTAACTTTAGAGAGGAACAGGTTGTCTTTGCTTCCATTCTACTACAGTCTTCCAACTCTGCCGTCAGAGATATCACGTGTCTCACTTTCTACAGCACTGCAGGTCAGTGCCAAGTATGTAACATCCTGCCTTTTCCTCCTCCTGGTGCATCACTTGACTCTCATAATTTCAGCCTCCCTGTCCCCATGCATAAGGCAACAAAGAGAAATTGCAAGAAAAGTTTTACACAACTTGCTTATGAAATCTGGGAAAGAATTCCCAGCGGAAATGAAATCCCTGAGAAACATAGTTGCTAAATTTCAACAGCTTACAGGATGGGGAAAGCACAATCTGAGGGGCGTGTGTGTTTTTTTAAGGGGACTGTAGGTTGGAGGATTTGGAACTAACTTTCACGAGGTCAGGAAAAGCACGCATTTCAGATCAAGGGAGATTTAGGATTCAAGCCCTGTGTCAGAAGCACCTCAGTGAAAAATTATCCCATGGCAAAAGTAGGGTATTTTCCTCCTTCCTTCACACTCAGAAACAATTGAACCATTTCCTCAAATGTTCCCCAGAGGATAACCACAGAAATCAAATCTAGTCGAGTACCTGGGATGGAAAACCCTAACCCAAGTGGCTTAAAGTTTGGTAATGTTTCAGCAACTGCAACAAAATCTTATAACAAAAAAAAACAAAAAACAAAACAAAACAAAAAACATTAGTCTTGTTTGTGTCATTGCCAGGTCTGCCTGTGATAACATGGCACCTGTCTCCTGGTCTCTTCTAGATGACTCCTGACATACAGTCCTGTGGGAATTTCTCTACGTGTTACTGTGTTTAAGTTTATCTGTCACCATTTCATTATGAGATTAAAATTATGTTCTCATTTATACTCTCATCAGAAATAATGGCCTGAGAATACCCATTGTTATTGCTGCGAATTGTAAGTCATGCAATAAAAAGAAGGCCTGATGATCAAATTGAGAAGAAGGAGCCTGTTTTTTTCTCACAGGTAAGTACCATCTTTAAATCTTCTCACTGTTTACAAACCTGTGTACAAAGTAGCAGCTTCAGAGGGGCAAGCAAGTTTAACCAGACAGCACCCCATTCACATAATGGCTGTGAGGCAAAGAAGAGCTCTTATCCCAGCTCTACTAACAGAGCGCCAAAGCATGGGAAAATGAAATTCCCTGGCAAAATGGGGCAGAGCAGGGAGTTGAAAACATGCACTGTGATCCACATGAGTTCCTTTTTGCCATCCCTTTGCAACAAGTAGATCTCAGAACCTAAAGGAAGATGTCCTGTTTTGTACTTGGTGCAAAATCTGAAGTATATGCTGTACCTTTGTGAAAAGGCTGAGAGAGAAATAGTAGGAATACAGCACTTGAAATTCTCAGGCATTTTCCCTACTCCTGCCTCTTGAGAGAAAGATGGTGGTTTCCACCAACTCTTTGCCACAATTGAGTAAATCGGTTAATCTCATCCCATCTTTTAATTAGAGAGGATGATGTTATGACACTGCTGGAGTTCAAGGCTGAGTGCATCTCCATTCTGTCGGAGGAGTGGAAACAGAAATGCATTACCTTTCCTGGAATGCTTCTTCTGCCTTTTAGGTAGCCATCTTTCATCATGTTCAGAGATGTTCAAATGTCAAAAAAGTTTAAAAGCCAGCAGTATTGCTAGAGCAATTGAGGTTAAAACTAATCTTCTTTTAAAAGACGAACTGATTCACTGATTTCTCAAATAATATCAAAGCACTTTTAAAAACTACTCTCATAATCTGTAAAGAAATTCAAAATGTTTCAGTCTCTGTAATTTCCCAATTGTTTATATAAAGGGCACGTCCTGCAGCAACTATTTTGTTTCTGTCATTTCATCACATTTACAGCTTCCTGCATTTGCGCATGCAGCTCTTAGCTTATATTCTTAGCATACACTCAAGGCCTTTCCACCTACATCTCAAAATAAAAAAAAAAAAAAGTAGCGTGGTATCAAGCAACTGGAATGCCAACTCAAACACTACAAGGAATTATGTATCTACAGCGCTAGTATTCTTGTTGGGACCCATACTGGGTCAGGCTGGGATAGCATTTACTTCCTTCATAGCAGCCTGTATGGTGCTGTGCTTTACATTTGAGGGTAAAACTGTGTTGATAACACAACAATGTTCTGTCTGCTGCCAAGAAGTACTTGCACAGAGTCAAGGTTTTCTCTCTTTCCACCCACACTTCTCCCAGCAAAGCCAGTCTGGGAGCGTGCAAGGGATTGATGCAGCCAGGACAGCAGATCCAAACTGAACAGATCTCATACAGTGTTGCTCTCAGCACTAAAAGCCCAAGTAAAAGGAGAAGAGGGGACATTCATGGTAGTAGCATTTGCTGTTTAGAGCAACTGTTACACATGCTGAGTCTCACCTTCCCATGAAGAGGCTGGACATCTGCCTCCCAATGGGAAGTAGCGATTGAATTCCTCTTTTTGCTTTACTTTGCGGGCCCAGTTCCCTTATTCATTTGTCATTATCTCAATCGATAAGTCTTTTCAGCTTCTTTCTATTTTCTCCCCATTGCACAGGGGACAAAGAGGAGCAAGAAACAGGCTGAATGAGGGTGGCTGTTTGGCTGTTGGCTGGGATAAGCCAATCAAAGGGTTGCATGCAGTAGTTGTGATGCACCTGCTATTTTCTGCTGCACTAGACAAATCCATCTCTTCAGCACAGCAAGGTAGAGATCTGAAGATCATACCCTGTCATTTTTCACAGGTATCAGTACATAAAGAGTGATCTAAAAGAAGAAAAAAAAAACAGTTCACTCTTCCCTAGAAGTGGTCAGGGGTGCAGGAGCAGCCTTTTGCCCTACAAATCAGCCACAGACTCATCTGCTCTTTCTCTTTACCATACATCTTCCTTTATCAAAGAGACTAGCAGGCCGCACTCCTTCTCTCATAACACCCAGCGTTCTCACCTCCTGCCAAGACATAGTGGTTCATCACAGGAGATTAACAGAAACGTTAACTTGCAAGTAGAATAGGGCACATGAGGTACCTGCCCTCACATTCCCCAAGAATTTACAATACAGTGCTGAAATAACATCTCACATCTCCAGTGTTCAATCAGCTTACTGTTATTGTCTGAAACCCAAAACTCGCACAAATTACTGGTATTTTATTTTTAGGTAAACATCAATGTTTCCAAGGAAAGTCAACTCTACATCTATCCTATTTTAATCAAAACCTAACTTTTGCCACCTTCTTCCTTCCCTTCTTCCCCTTTCCCCCCCCAAAAAAAAAAATTCAAAAACAAACAAACAAAAACAGTGAGTAATTTTCCAAAGAGACATCTGATCTAAAAAATGTAATTGCCATGTAATAGTATATACTTTTTCATGTTATGTTTCCATCTTTCATTTTGGTGCTTCAAGGCAGAGGCATGTCCCCCTACACGATACATAAAATACGCTTACCCACCTTTTCTAACAGATTGCCAGCCACAGATACTTTAATACTTTAGGAGACCACCGCCTTCATCATTCAAAGGTTAATATACAACTTATTTTCTTACAATTTGCAATCAGAGTACTACTTAACATAAAAAAGAATAACAGTATAGGATTATACCATCTACAATTACTTTATTATTATTTTCCTCTTTAACAGAGCTTTTTTACATATTTGAAGATTCTGTCTTCATGAAATCTTCCGTTATTTGGAAAGAAAGAAAAAAAAAAAGGAAAAGAACAAAGAAAAATCCACAAACCACACATTCAGATTCTTTACCATAAGATTTTCCAAAGTTTTGATCATTCCCTTGTCCACTTTGGGTTCTCTCCAATGAGCTCACATCCTCTTAGGATGGCAAAACCCAAAATCACACTCAGTGCTCCAGCTGATGTCTTATCGGTACTGAGTGAAGCAAGATTACTTCATGCATCTTGTCAACTATATTCCTGCTTGTATATCCCAGGTTGGCATTTTTTCTAATTATTATTATTAAATGCAGCATTCCCGGCTCATGTCCACACTTGTGATTTACTATAACCTGCAAGGCTTCTTTCTGAATAACTATTTCCCAGCCACTTACTCATGTGAACTGATGACTTGGTGATGTTCTTTGCTAACAGACACTGCTAAAGTAACTCAACTAAAGGGCAAAACATCACTGTCAAAATCTTGATGCAGGGGTACTGAAGAGGTCTAACATGTTAGTTTTGTGCAGCATTATACCACAATTGCCCTAGGAGACTTTTTGCTTTTTAGATGGGTAGGGAGATGATACATGCAAAAGACAAATCATCCTTTTCAATGTGTTTTTTCTAGCAAAAATACATTTACATGGCTGCTGCGTGATCACTCAGTCACTAGAGCTATCATGAGGACACAGGCTCATCACTGATAGCTTTGTTCCCTCTGCTTTGACTGACCTACTGTTTTGCTGACTAACAAACAAATTGCATCTCCTTTGTATAATGCAGTTACTTACACTGTACATGTACATACAACCCAACAGAATTAGTATGAATTGTTTTAAAATTATATTCCAGTAGATACAAGCCTCCTAGATCTAAAGAGGTGGTGCTTTTTATGTAGGCTGACCAATGCTGGCTGACCATCCTGATCGGAAGTGATATTCCTCTCCTTTATAATGACCAACACAGATACTGTACATTCATAATACCACTAACAGGCTCTTACCCTTTATGAACCTTTTGGGTTGGTGACCTGGAGATTTAAGATAACATTTGGTTACTATGGCCATCCCTGGATTTTAATGTGCTAGTACACTGAAGAGCCAGAAGCGCAAGGAGAGAGCTCTCACGTCTGCAGTTACAACGTTAGTAATGTTTTCTTCACAGACCCAATCCTCACCTATGAACAAAGCACCTAGATTCACTGAAGTTAACACAAGGTCACTCCACTTGACTCAACAGGTTTCAGGCTGAGCCTGCGCTTACTAATGCACCTCTGGGGCTCCAGTTCTGCCTGTGACTTTGCTTCCTCTATAAGGTTTGCACCTCTGTTATGGAACACTTTAAGCATCTGGGCCTCAGGTGGAGTCTTTGCAGCAGTTTTCAGCTAGAGGAGAAGGGTAAGGTCTCAAGGAATTATCAGGCTGGTCTTTGCAAGGCGAGTCATTTGGGCATCATTAAAGAAGTTCCGGAGGCAGCAGATGCCTTCAGGAGATTTTCAAAATAGCCCCGCTCCATAGATCTGAGTTGTTGCAAAACAGCAAGGTCTAGTTAACAAGTACGAATATGGCGAAAAAAAGAGAATCTTTTTCATAATAGTAGAGCCTGCATTGCTCTCTTCAAGAGAACTGTGCCATTAAACCAAAAGAATGCTCCCTGTTTATCAAGCAGCAAAAAATAACCAGTGACTTCAAATACTTCTTTAATCTTTACGATCCCTACAGAATTCTTTTCTTTTTACATATTTCAGCTGGTTTATTGCATAAATATTATGTTAGCAGTCATTCGTCAGTGTGTAGGTGGGATCGCCAGTAGGCAGAGACAGTGATAAATGAGTCTCCAGGTGTTGCTGCTCTTTTTAGAAAATCCTTTAACAAGCAGTTATGAAGATTGAGGCAATTTTGCAAACTTACAAGAGTTACAGAAAGTTGCTTCACAGATACGTTGGGTTTTTTTTGTTGTTTTTTTTAAGAGGCGCTGTCAACATTGGTGATCCCAAGAAGCATTGTAGATGTATACTTAGCTCTGTTTACAAAACCCAGATAATTATTTATGTGTGTTTACTTTTAAGGATGAATTGAAGAGGTCAGGTCTGTTAGACTAGGATATCAGGACTATTGGAACAATGTTTTCATTATTTTCTTCTCTGCTTGCAAGAAAGCAAATCTTGCAGTTCTAAACTTTCCTGTCATTTTTCACACTTGATGACAGCAAACAGATGATGACCTGTTTCATTAAGGTAATTATTCTAAACACCAATGAGCCAGGGGAGAGGCTGCTCCACTCAAGAGATAAGAGTCTAAAGCCTTTCACCCTCAGACCGAAGATTTTACCAACAACCAGACTGAACAGGTTCATTAAACCATCCAGCCTACGAGAAAGCATCCTCACCACCATCAACATCTACTGAACCTAGTCACACCTGGCTCTCTGGTTAACAGGCTCCACAGCAAAGGAGAGGACCTCAGCCCAATAACCAGGCATGAAGGAGCATTGGGACCGACAGAACAAAGTGGATGCAAACTATTTCGTGAAGCACACCACTAGAAAATTAAGAAAAACATTACTTCAAAGCTTGCTACTCTGCCACTATCCTTATCAACACCACTCTTTGGCACAGGGAAGGGTGCTGAGAATGGGTGATTCCAGGCAATCACCACCCAAAATACCATTCCAAACACTCTCATGCCAGCACTTGGGAGTGGGTAGCAAAGAAGAGAGATGTTTCTAGGTCAGAATCTACAGTAAAGCCTCCAGTTAGCTCTTAGAATGGAAATAAACACCATATTGAGGTAGAAGAGTTGTGGAAAACCATTTGGCGTTTCATAACCAAGTCCCCCACCTTCACACTTAAGTAATGTTTTATCGTCTAGCATCATGTCTTGGCACAGAATTCCCCAGGTTGAGACTTTTGTAATTCTTGCACTCTACAATGTTTCCCCCCATTCCCCAAAAAAAAGAAAAAGGCACCTCTGTCCAAAGGCAGAACACAAACAAGCTCCATTGTGAGTCATAAAAACATAACACATGAGTAAGTGCACGCAATAATCTTGGTATAATTTGGCCCTTAGTCATTGTCTAGTCCTATTATGTAAATCTGAAACATGCATTTTTGAAAATAAAGGG
Source organism: Perdix hodgsoniae (assembly GCA_035772895.1). Taxonomy (NCBI): domain Eukaryota; kingdom Metazoa; phylum Chordata; class Aves; order Galliformes; family Phasianidae; genus Perdix; species Perdix hodgsoniae. The sequence goes on along the minus strand of JAPSGF010000030.1, from coordinate 2,186,130 downwards.
CTTCAGTAAAATAATTACTGTTGTAATCCTGGAACCACACCCAATAAACAGTTTAGCAATCAACTGGCTCCATATATTTGAAAGCTATAAACAGATTAGTTCAAAATTAAAATAGTAAGGGCCAAAATCTCAGTTGCTGGTGTAAATTAGTACAGCTTGACTAAATCAAATTAGCAGTTTGATTTACTTCAATTAAGCTACACTAATTTACAGTGGACTGTCATCTTTTCCTATTTATGTGTATACGAATCTCAGAGTATGTGTGTGTATATACGTTATTTTTTCCTGTATTCTAGGGAGATTATAGTGATCTTTAGGACAACAATAATCTCTTTTTTTCTCTCTGCATATGTATACTTATGAAAACTAGGTATGACCTCAGGCACTGTGAGGAGAGCAATTGAAGAATTACCAGAAAAGAAATAACGAATTATTCCAATAATTTCAATAAACTCCTATTCATTTTCATAATAATGAAATTTACGTGACTGCGAAAGACAGTCTGAGACTCCCCTAAGCAAGCTTCATTTCAGGCAAACATAGAAATTATTATCCATTTACAGTTTTTGCATAATTTGGAATGATAGCCATTTTAAAAAATTGCTAACTTTACAATTTTCCAGAACAAGAACACAGACTTTTTTTACACATCTATAATTCTATACATTCTATAACTTATGACCTGACTTTGGTCTCATAATAGAAATGAGACTTCTTTCAACAGTTTTCATTGCAAATGAAAGATCAGATGATTATTCTACATGTGGAAAAGAAACTATCTACTTGACTTTCATTCTAGAGTTCCCTAGTCTCCTCCATGAATCACGGAGTTGAAGGGGCTGGAAGGGATCTCTAGAGATAATCGAGTCCAACCCCCCTGCAAAGCAGGCTCCCTGCAGCAGGCTGCAGAGGTAGGCATCCAGGTGGGTCTTGAATATCTCCAGAGGAGACTCCACAACCTCCCTGGGCAGCCTGTTCCTGTGCTCCATTACCCTCACTGTGAAGAAGCTCCTTCGCATATTGGTGCAGAACTTCCTATGCACCAGTTTAAGGCTGCTTGCCCTTGTCCTGTTCTTACAGACCACTGAAAAGAGGCTGGTCATGGCCCTTTGACTCCCACACTTAAAACATTAATAAGATCACTTATTAAGAGTCTTCTTTTCTCAAGGCTGAACAGACCCAGTTCTCTCAGCCTTTCCTCACAGGGAAGATGCTCCAGACCTTTCAATCATCTTTGTGGCCCAAACAGGCCACAAAGATGGTGAAACAGGTGAATCCTTGTTATTATCCACAGGCTTCAGATTGGTTTTCATGATCGCAGAGTTAAATGATGGGCTTAGACCAAGGAATGGGAGAACAAAATTCAGATTAAGAAACAGAAGATCTTGTACCCTCACATCGTGTACTGAAGTCACACTTTTACACCAGATCACACAGTCTGTCATACTGCCAAATTTTAAATAGTCATGCCCCTTACAATTGCTTTCTGGTGGTCTGTCTGGATTAATCTTTTATCATGGAAGCAGGAACACAAGAAGAAAAGGAGAACAAAAGGTCATAGACTGAAATACATTTTGTTGTTGTGATAGGACAGAAAGCCTTTTTCTAAATGCTTTTTAAATCACAAAAAAAAAAAAAAACAATGCTATTACTAACAAAGCGCATAAGGAAGAAAAAACAAATCCTGAATAACTTAAAAAAGCCAAAGAATGAAGAAATTTAACACTGATCTAATTTATTTCCAAGCCATTTACTCAAAAATACTTTCATGGTTATAAGTTATCTTTTCGGAAGGGATAGTTTACCAGGGCTACAGTTCTTAAGAAGATTTAAGTGGTCAGAAAGAAGCAACTCCTCATGTTCAACTGTAACTGAAAACAGAACGAATGCAACAGCTGCATTCATTATTGCATTGGTATCTATCATACATTGCCCAGGGTAATGCTTGCCAACATGCACCACTAACATGCTGGCAAGCAGCATGAGCTTGATTCAGCAGTCTTCATCTCTCTGGCTCATTTCACCCCCTTGTTCTGCTGTAAACACCTGGGTTTGACTGCAGTGCCCAGTAACAACTTGTAGCCCATGGGTGAACACTTCTCTGCTTTTTCTTCTCACTCTTTCTTTACAGGCATAAGCCTAAGGAATGGTCTATCTTACAATGCCTGTCATCTCATGACTGATGTTGACTAACAAGGAACAAATGTGAAAAAATTTATGAGCATAGCACAGGGCTTTGACCCAGGGAGAAGACATTTCTGTAGGTTCTTGTTACTGCAATACTGTGCCAAGAAGTACAGCACATGCTTCTGGCTGCCCTGGCAGGAAAGCCAGGGGAAAAGCAGCACGTATTTAGCAGCATGTGGCAGGATAGGGATGAAAATGCTTTTCTGTGTTGCTTTCCCATATCTACATTCATCTTCCAGAGCTTAAGAAATGCCATGCTGACTAATAGGTTCAAGTAAACATTAACATAAGAAGAAAAGAGAAACTAAATCCTGATAGTATGTTTTGATAAAAGCCTGTTTTCCATATGCTCTTCCACTTGTTTCATGCTATCTGTCACAAATGCCGATAAGTTTAAGGGAAGGAACATTTGCAGAAACAGATAGTTCTTATGCAAAGCATAGTAAATGTTCAAAGAATAAATACTCTGAATTAATACATGACAACATATGCATGAATCAATGAAAGGTTATTTCTCCCACCCAAGGAACACAGCTCACTCCTAAGACTGCACTAACAGGCCAAATTTAGACAAGACAGGTCACATTTAGTTGACACTACAAAGCTACCTGACACTTCACAGATGAGGACTTCTAGGAGCCTTCAGTATCACACTTGAGGCTGAAGTTTATGTTTGTTTGTTCTTAAATTCTTCACAGCACTTCAGGTTCCAAAAAGCAATGTAACAAATACACTGCTGTACCTTGGAATCTTATGGAAAGCTCAGTAGTGACTTGTCTGATCCAAATTTTAACTCCCACACAGCACCGAAGTATAGGGCTAACTTTTAACAAGCCGCATAGATTCCTGAACAGAGAGAGAAATATGTATTGGAACTGTCAAAGTACCTGAGTACTCCTTTGAAAAAAATCAACAAGTGGTGCTTACCTAGGAACTTCCAAAATTCACACTGTCAGTTTATCAACATTTCCAGGCTCCTAAACAACTTCATTAGAAAACAGCATTCAAATCAGCTTCAAGAAAACTGGCGTCACATTTCAGGGACTCATTCACTACATGACTGATCAAACCTCATCATTTCTGAGTGCTTCTGCTTGTCCCCTACTGCAACACTAAGAGTGGTGACCCCCGGGACAGATGTACTTTTCATCTGCTGATCTCAAAGTGCACTGTGCTACATAAGTAATATTAGGAAGCTGACCTTTGCAAGCTAATGCAATTAGACAGCAAGGGGATCCTTTGAAGTTGCTGGAATTATTTCCATTGGGTTCTGTAAAGACTGAATCAGGTCTAACAAGTTGATAGACTTGTTAAACTGTGAGACGACAGGTACCTTTGACATACCTACATAGAACAATACTCAGAGACGTAGCTTGACCATCTGCGTCTCAATTTCCTCATCTCTGAAAAAAGGATAACAACAGCTGTTTACTCATCTCTATAGAAGGCCTGATAATATTTAAGCAATTGGTGAAGACTAATTAGCTAACATTTGAACAGGCTTTGAAAATTTGAAGTACTACATTACCGCTAAGTACTATTACTAAATTAAACCAACTGTCACTAATAGAAGATAGTCTGATCCTTGCTGCTTGTTGACACAAGGCCAATTATAAATAATGAGTTCCATAAAATTTCAAATCATAAAGTCTAGAATATGTCATACACTGTGAAATTAATGAAAATTAAGAAGAATAAAGTGATACAACACCATCTTTCAATATTAAATTTATTGGATTTCAGAATTTTAATCATCAGTGCCTACAACAATTTCCCTTTCTATATGTACTGAATAACCAAACAAACCACGTACACTTCCTTCATTGTCAATAAGGCCTGGATTAGCCTTGTGTCATTAGACTACCTTCTGATGCTGTTAACTTCTGTATCATGAGCACCATTCAAGGGTTCATCAAGCTCCAGTTAGGTTTTCTATCCTTCCTACTCCACTTGGGTGGTTACTACAGAATCTCATTTTTAGTAACCTCTTAATTATAAACCTAATCCATTAATGACCAACCTATTACCATTTGTTTTTTTTCAAATTGCACTATAAACTCACGGTTATTCTAAAGTCAATTAACAACTCCAAATCTTTCTCCACCTAGCTCTTTCCCACCTTGTGATATGTTGGCTTACAGGGATCAAAAAACTCCACTAAGGGCAAAAGTCCTCAACTTTTAGTCTATTGCTATGATGCCTGTCCTCACGCTTTCCTTACTAAAAGAGGGAAAATTTAGATTACATGATAGGAAGTTCTTTATGGTAAGAGTGCTGAGGCTCTGACAGAAGCTGCCCAGAGAAGCTGTGGATGCCCCATCCCTGGAGGTGTTCAAGGCCAGGCTGGATAGAATTTTGAGGAATTTGATCATGTGAGAGGTGTCCCCTGCCTGTAGCAGGATGGTGGAATTATATTATCTTTAAACTTCCTCACATCTGAAGCCATTCTTTAATTCATGGGGAAAAAAAAAAACCATTTTTTAAAAAATTAGATTTTCAGATTCCAGGCTCAAACAAGTGCAGTATTCTATGTTCAGTTTCAGAAGCGTAGAGTTAAGTATAGATCTTCATACATCTTCAAATTATTACCTACAATGTTTTCAAAAATTGTGGGGAATCACTTCTTTTCAACCATCAAAACAATTACTGGTATTTGTTAGCTCTATTTTGACAGAACTGGTTTAACACATTCACAAAAAAAAATACACAGCTTACTCCTCTTGATCATCACAAGGATGTCATCAGCCTACCACAAATGTTGTCAAATAACTCCACACCACAAAGAAACATGATCCTCTAAGTGTTGGATCAACATGTGTGCTAAGGAGGTGTGTATCAAGTCAAGTGATCTCAAAATATAACTGATCCCCAAGTGGGGATCAAACAAACAAGAAAACAGAATCTTACCTTCAAAATGCCAGGAAATACAGCTCTACAAGCCAAGTTTTCCTACAGCATGCACTTCTTATAGGGCAGCTGCTGGAGTCACACAGCTGATCTAATACATGGCTCAGCCTACAGCTTTCAGCAAGAATGCTTGCTGATCATGCAGGTGATCAGGGACCCTATGTCTCTTCTTGTCAAACCAGCAACACCTGGGCATTCCTCCTCCACATTTCCATCTTGTTTCCAAGGCCACATTTTTCTCTCCCTGTGGGCAGCTGGATTATATTCTGATAGATACTGGTCATTCGGCCATACATTCTTTCCAGGAAAACATTAAATCAGCCAAACAGTCTCCAATGGAAAAAAAAAAAAAAAAAAAAAAAAAAAGAAAGAAAAGCAATGACTAGAAGATAAGAAAAGAAGCAGTAGTGCTGACCTCCTGGCTTGAGGGCAGTGTGGAAAGAAAAGAAACACTGAGTGGGAAGAAGGGGCAGAGGAAAATGGTATGCATTTGTGCACACACAGGCAGATACAGATTTACCAGGGATTAGTACAGAGACGTTAGCCTCCCTATGGGCAGCAGCCTGTATAGCATGCATTCCCATATCTTGTGGTACAGCCACGGCAGCACAGCTCAGCTGCCCCCACCCCATTCAGGAAAGGGCATTGCTTGTCATGAACAAATGCTTTGGTATCTACGGGTACATATGTGAAAGGGCTGGTTTTATGAGAGAACATTATATTACAAGTGCTACTTTCAGTTAGCGTGAAACACAATTTATAAGATGGCATAAGGAATATGACCTGATCTTGCATTTGTTCCACGTCTGCAAGTCCTAGAGACCAGTGTGTGCAGAGACTTCAAAGCTAGAAACCTAGTTCCTCTGTGAAAAGTAATTAGAAAAAAAAACGTGTATTCTTTGCACTTACAAGGGCAGCTCCCCTTACACCAGATACTGCTCTTTCAGCAGATCTTTGTGGGTGGAGATTTCATATCAGCGTGGCTGCCAGTTCCTGCCAGAGTTTCATCCAAGCCACAACACAAAGAATCAACATTAATTAGCATTAATTATTATTTATAAGAAGCAATATTATCTCCATTACTATCATTCACACATGGTTTTTTGTGTGTCTTACACAGGGCTCATGCATAGTGCATCACTGCCACATTAGACAGAACAAGGGCCCCACAGAGTCTGCAGAACAACTCACAATGTAGCCATCCTTAAACCATTTTGAATATATCGCTGTAAAATGTCAGAGAATTACCTTTTCTACACTTCCATAAACGTGCCATCTACTTTTTGCATATAGTCAGGTCAATATTACTCTTCTTTTTCCATAGCCAGGAAGGAAAAAAAAAAAATGGCTGAGAGAACATGAAATAGTTTCTTTTCCATCAGAGAAACAGAAGAGAACAAATACGAGAATGCCTTCACATCATTCGGAACCACCAAAATATAGTACTTTCCCTATAGCACTCTCAAGTGAGCCTTCTGTGCTTTACCTAAAATTACTTATTTCTTATGACTGGGAAAAACATGCTGAATGCATTCACATAGACTTCATTTCTTTGTTATTTTTGTTGGCAAAGCAGAACTCCTCAGACACCTTTTATTCTGGTTCAAATCTTCTGTCCAAAGCCAGAATCTTGTTCTAGAAATCAGAGCTCCGTGTCAGCCTCTGGGGCTGATTTTGCTAAGCAACCACAAAACTAAGAAAAATTGAAAGGTTACAAAACTCAATTCAAAACAGCCAATTAGTCCCGATCCCTACTTTTAATAGTACTGACATTATTAGTATTGTTGATAATAGCTGCTCAGAAATAACGATTTGCATAAATCAAATTGAGCTGGAAGAACTTGCGAGCATTAGCAAATCCTGTAATGAACAAGGTGTATATTCTCTTTTTAATGAAATGTGCCTCACTTCTAGTTTAAATGACATTTTTCACCACTTTGCTTCTTGCTTATTTTGTTGCTTGATGCAATACGCAATGGCACCATGATTAGTGCAGTGAATCCAATTTAGAAAGGCACTTTTGCATAGGTCGAGGTTAATGAAACCATTTGAATATGTTAAGGTATATTCCCTTGGTCAATCCAGGCTTGTTGGAGAAACTAATAATAATCAGCTGGAACTGCTGAGTCAAAATTATGAATGAGATGGAAGCACTGAGCACATTTTATGTGCTCCCATCACTTGAATCCTACTTGCGACTGTTGCAATCCCAAATTATGCATAACTCTGAAATACTACATACTTTGACCAATAGGTATTGCAACACTTCACTGTGGAGTCACAACATATTGTGTCACACAGCTTGCACCTTTCAGTGAGAAGTACAGACTGCGCAGGAAAACACTGGGCTGCCATTCGCTGTTAAAAGCCTGCTTCCATCTGAAAACATTTATGAGCAGACTGACTTCTATCAGTACATACAATTTATTTTCTTTGCTAAGAGACCAGCCATGGTTTGCTTCAACCATCACATACCTAAGGAAGGACAATTAGAAAACTAGCAATTGTTGGTATATTTATCAACTTCCCTATTGTTAATAATTCCTGTTAAGTTGGATAATAGGAAGCCTGAGAACGCTGTCCGTAACTAGTGAGTAACAAATGCACACAATGATGAATGCATTTATTTGCAGAAATAAAGCATTACTTTTTAATTTTATTTTTATTCAATTTTACAGCTCTGAAGCAGCACACTCTTGGTTAGCATTCTTCACATGACAAAAAATAAATAAAAAATAAAATAAAAATAAAAATGCTTCCAGCATAATAAAAGCATTCTGTGTGAAAAACAATTTGATCCTTATTGTATCTGTAATCAGTAATTACTGTGCCATTATATTTATGCCATCAGTCAGTCATCTCACCGGCATAAACAGACACACCTCTTTTGGCAACGGGGTTGCAATCACACACGCTGGCAGTTATCTTCATCCAAAACAGAGACAGTTAAATACAAAAAACGTGCAACTTATTGTCCAGGTCATCACACAATGCTTCACTGAAGGCCACAGCATCTGATAACACGTCCTATTAGTCACAACATAATTAAGTTATATATGGAAAGTTAACAGAAAAAGATAACCAATCAATGCAACGCAAGCAATGAAAGATTCAGTATGGCTGAATCTTGATATTGAGCACTGATATTAAGCAACATATAAATAACAGTGGAAATAACAGTTTGGGAAGGCTCGTGGTATCAGTAAAGATATCCTTGTTACTATTGGTTGAGCAAAGGCAAGCATCAAGGTGTATATATATATTATGTATATGTACATGTACATAATATGTATATGTGTGTATATATATATATATGTATATATATATATGTACATATATTAACTCACCTTTTCCAGGAGTAAGCACTGATGTTCTAGCTTTTCATGGAAAGATGTTACAAAACAGACATTCAAGCCTTGAGGTGGAACACAATGTGCAGCTTTTAAGCAAGAAATACATTTTGAGGAGCACTCCCTCTTGCTTTACACAATGAGTTGGTTTAGCCCACTATGTTCAGGTGTGTCTTAACTTTGGGATGAAGTTTGACTAACAAGGAAAGTACCTTTTGATAACAAACAGCTCCTATTATACAGGGCAGCCTGAATACTTAAAAACTGGGAGATATGCATTTTAGGCCCTTCCTAAAGAGAACACAGACAAGTTGGAGCTCACCTCAAATACACATAGAGCTCTCTAGCCCATCCCAGGTGATTGCTTCACGTGTTGCAAACACCTGCTTTGCGTTGAGACGATGACAAGCCCTTGACGTGACAACACGTGTAGGCATTTACAAATTCAGGCAGCAGTTCTGAGAACTTGCTCTCTGGAAAGCAGAATTCACATACATAGATTGCTCTGAAAGTAATGCCTCCTATTTATTTCCATGGAAACTACAACAGCTACAAAGAACAATGACGCTATTTGACAAAGCAAATTCTCAGCTACAACACTATTTATCAACAGAGTCAGCCATTAGCTATGTATTTTCACCAGCAGTGAACAAGAGCCTGAATGCTACACTTGTAACTATCTTCGTGGCTGGTGTTTCATGTCACTGTCACCACTGCTGAAAAGCACCAGCTGTTGCTTACATCCTTTGTTTGGTCTCCATAAATTTTCAGCAAGCATCAAAGAATGTCAATGGCCACCATTTTTTTTTGCATGGAGGAATTCATTGACACTGTTGCTTCAGATGCACTTCTATGTCAGGCACCATTCTGTCAGTCCCTGCTGCTGTCTATCACACAGCAACAAAATGTATTGGAATGCTGGTGGGAAGGTTCAGTCTCTACTACCATACCACCAATATCCACCTCTGATGTCGGAGGCCAACATAATGAAATAGGAGGCATTATTTTTGGAGAAGCCCTCCTATTTAGAAATTGTTAAAGATACAAATTTTCATTTCAAACTCACTACTATATTTTCAGCTCAAAGTTTACTTTTATTGTTGCCTATGAATTTCTCTACCTTCTCCTCTATTCAGAGTGAAGCCATTCTCCTCAGAGAAGTTTTGTACCCTAGCCAATAGTTTTCTTGAGATAGACTAAAATACAGAATCATAGAATGGCTTTGGTTGGAAATGACCTCAGAGATCGTCTAGGTCCCCTTCCATGGGCAGGATTGCCAGCCACTGGATCAGACTGCCCAGGAACCCATTAAGCCTGGCCTTGAATGCCTGCAGGGATGGGGCACCCACAGCTTCTCTGGGCAGCCTGTGCCACTGCTTCACCACCCTCCGAGTAAAGCATTTATTTCTAACGTCTCAACTAAACCTCCAATCTTTCAGTTTAAATCCAAGCCCTTAAATGGTATTTTTAAAATGAAATTCCTTGGGACATCATAGATCTTACCTCTGGAATGGAAGACTCACAACGGACTGAGAAAGGCAGATTTCCTGCAATGGTCTTAGGCAAAAACCTTTGGCATCACCCAAATGAAAACTCAACTGGATCACCCCCAAAAGTACACTGCTGAAGCTAAAAAGAGTGCAAGTCTTTCCTGTTAAGAACAGGTAAAAACAACAGCACTTTATCAAAGCCTCAAGATGTGAAATGAATACAGATGTTTGTGTAAGTTACAGCTTGTACTTGCAAATTAAAAGGAGCTAGGGCATGGGCTCAAGAGCTGGCATGCAATTTTCCAAACTGTTCAACTAGTAACAAGCTCTCTGACATGGTCTATCCCCTGTTAACTAGTGCTTTCTCACACGACTCACAGGTATTGCTCAGGAGATAGTATGAAAAAAGGACTATTCCCTCTGGGCAGAACAGATGATGCTACGTATTTGGAAGGAGGTGAATTAAACCACATGGACACAACCCCTCAGGGGCAAATCCTGGGTACTGGTCTATTTTACTTGCTAGTACTAAAGTAGCCATAAAGACCGGATGGGACATTGTGGGCATCTTTAAAGATCAAGATTGTATCTGCAAGACTCACCATACTAAGACCATGATGTTTCAAATAGTAATGGATACACTCATGCACCAGGGTAATTTTCCCAAATTAATTAGGATTACTCTTCTGCATAAAAGTATGCCAGCGTAGGTGTTTGTAGAAGAGGTTTTGAAATGTCAGTCATCATATACCCATCAGTTAAAGTACACTCATAAATGCTTTTGCTTGGAAGATTGTATTAACCTTAATATAAAATACATGTTTTCTGGGTCTGATGACTCAGGAAGAGCTTGCAAGTCTATACCTCAACCCATTAATCTTATATAAATAAACTTTCCCCTTGTGAAAGGGAGTCCCATAACATTAATAATAGGAATCTTTCTCAACCACAATCAGATTCTGTAAGAATCGTTTAGAAACATTTAGATTAATTATTTGTTGCGAATTATTCACTTAGCTCTGTCACTTCAATCACGCAGCAAGGCTCTATTTCTTTCGGCAACATGAGGTAGTATAATAGAATACAGAGTTTCCACACTTAACTCTCATAACCAACACTATTTAATTAAAATCTCAACTGTGAATAGTCATCATCCTGGCCAAACTTTTGAAGGTTTGAATTCAGGCCCACTGGAGCGAAAGCCCCACCTATTAAGTTTGCTTCTGCGCTTGACTCCACCTAACTTCACCAAGGGGCCAATCTTTAACGGCGATGCGTGCAAAGGCCAAAGTTGGGGTAGAGGGTACAGAATGTGCTACTTCACGTCCTGCCTTCAAAATAAACTCTGCTCAAGTCACCAAGATTTACTTACAGAGAACTGATGGGTGTTAAAGTAGCATGCTAGGAGGGCGTTTTTCCCACACTTTGATAAAACTTCAAGGTTTTAATGTACGTGGGGCTTTGCTAAGCCTTTTGGCATTGACTCCATCTCAGCTGGAGAAAGTTAAAGCGGACTGTCTTCCAAACAGCCTAAATAAATCAAACTACAAATGTGAAATTTCTTAAGAGATGAGGAAACGTCTCCATAGTCTGATACACCAATGACAAGTGCTGGAGCTTTGTGCTTCTCTGAAATCAGCAGAGGTGTCTGAAAATTTTTGAAATATTAGTCCATTCCTGAAAACCCCCTCTGTACTTCAGTCATGCCCAGCTTCTGATTCAGAGTCTCCTGTTCTTCACAGCTTGTGGAGATTTGCATTAGGGAAAGAAAAAATATATATATATTTTGCAGAGGAATTGCAATTGGAAAGGTAAACCAAACTGATGCATAGCAGTCCCTTTCAGGAATTACATGGTAATGTTCAGCCTTCACTTTTGCATTTGCTAACTTTTTATTCAATTAAAAAACTCCTCAATCACCCCTAGCAATAAAAGACAAGAAAAGCATACCCTGACCGACAAAATGCAGATGAAAGACTACAGCTTCTAAACGCACCATGGGAAATGAAAACCCAGAGAACTCCCTGCCCTGAGGAAAGCTCTAGAGGTGAGCAGTCCAAAAAAACTCCACCAGAAGAAGCAGAAAAATCAGAGATCTTTGGGCATCCTGAGAATTTGCTACAGGCTGAGTGGAATTGCTCTGCAATGCACTTTGTTTAGAGCTATCTGCTCCAACTCTCTTCACATCTCCATCTCTTCATTTTCATTTTAGGACAGTCCCCTTTTCCTTTTCTTTTCCTTCCTCTGCCTTATTTGCTTCCCGTCCCCATGTGCTTCCCTTTCATTTTTCTTACAGTAAAAAGTGAAGTGTTCTCAAGTGTCATTTTCCTTATGAAAATTGCTCCCCCACAAAAAAACCAAACCCTATGTTTTTAAAGCAAAATTATCTATGTAAACAGAATGCAAACAAGCAGCTGTGTCACAACAGCAATTACAAGCCCAAAGAAGTCAAGATACTGTTTATACTAGACTCCCTATGTACGTGTACACATGTACGTACCATTCTCTACTCTCGATCCTAACTGACTTACAGCCCTTGCATCAAAAGCAGCTTCAGAGGCATTTAGTAAGACCTGGTCTTAACCAAACAAATCAGGATTAGTGACAGATTTACAGGGAGAAGATACTGGGTGTGACAGGCCAGAAAATCACTAACAAACATAAACTGACTCTAGTCTGTGGACTATGTTTTACTTACCAGTCTTGGGCTAACACCCAGGACTTCTCTTTTCTTCCAAAGGTATGATGTCAGGCACATGGCAGTTCTTGAGTTTCTGTATAAGCCAGCATTGCCAGAGGCTCTGTGCAGGTGTGGTTAACAGTTATTTAATGATTCTTCACAATTGCGTGTATCTGTCTGAACATAAATACAGTCAGATCGTAATCTTTCTTTTCACACCATGAATTTGCCCTAGTATTTCCACCCTTGCAGGTTCTCGAATGCCTGATCATAGTTATTACAGACCTTGGATTCACTGGATCATTTCAAACCATCCACGAGCACTGTGTTGTCTTGGTGTCTCGGTGAGGTGAGGAGACTGGCAGCCGTGTGCTTGATGCTCTACACTTAAATTCTCTGAGTTTGGCTCCCCAGTGACTCTCCTTTCCACACCGAGTTTACACACCAGCAACATATATTGTTAAGTATCTGAAAGTAAAATTAAAAGAAACTGCCCTGGTAGTTCCTCGTAAAAGATCCCAGACTTCCTCCTCTTCCCAGCAGCTCCACAAGCCTCTGTTCAGCGTAAATCCCAGTAATTTTCAATTAGTTAAAATAATTTTGAGTGATAGTTTGACTGTTTCTTTTCCAAAAGGTAATAGTTTTCCTAATTAGTCACTTGCTTTGATAAGGCACTGACTTTTACTCTAATCTAAATTAACAAGACTTTATCTACCTGCATCATTTAAACACACCCTACTTGCAAATCTGGTATGACTAAAAACCAGGACAAGTGTTTGGTTTCATTTTACATTTGCTTCAAAGTGCCCCACTTGGAGGTTAATTATTAATCTACTCGACTATATGTAAAGGTTCAGGGAAACAACAGGGTTAGTAGGTAGAGCAGCAGTTTGGGAATTTGGAAACCCATGTCCTATTTCCAGCTTTGATCTCAGAAGTTTGGCCAAGACATCCATGTTCTTGAACATTTACTTCCAAAATAGAAATAGAAACAGCCTCTGCACAAAGCACTTTGACATCTTTAGGGAAGAAACTTTACGTGTGTGAGGCAACGGTATGTGTGTTTGCACCTTCAAGAGACTGAAACTCAGCTAATCCCTTAAGAACCCAACTAGGAACTTGAGATCAGATACTCAACCCATGCGACTCAGCAAAACTAATGACTTTGTCACAGCTGTAGAGATCTGCAGTGGCTGAAGAACCAGCTCCTCAAGCTTTCACTGCATTTGTCTGTCATCTGCAAAATGGGGAGAACACACCTCATCTCTGGAGCACAGTCTGGATTTTATAAACCCCCTCTCTCTGCCATCCTGTGGTACCAAAATAGATGTACCTTCAATGTAACTGTGTTGTCTATCTCAAGGCCAGCAGGCAGCAGCATGGACCAGATTTTCTAAGAGACCACTGCTGTCTGAGAGTTGGCCACGTAGTGAGAGGATTAGATTCTGACCATTCAGATCGGGGAACTGAAAAATGGCACGTGGAGAACAGAACACACATGAGAGAGACAGGGGAGGAACGTTTTAAAAGGACAGATAGCCACACGATGAGGAGAAGTGGCTTTAAACTGGTAGAGGGCGGATTTAGACTAGATATGAGGAAGAAATTCTTTACTGTGAGGGTGGGGAGACACTGGAACAGGTTGTCCAGAGAGGTTGTGGATGCTTCCTCCCTGGAAGCATTCAAGGCTGTGCTGGATGGAGCTGTGAGCAACCTGGTTTAGTGGGAGGTATCCCTGTCTGTAGTGGGGGGTTGAAACTAGATGATCTTAAAGGTCCCTTCCAACCCAAGCCATTCCATTCTATGATTCTATAATCTAGAGACATTGCTGCCAAATTCCACCTACCTTAGGAAGGCCACTGCAGCCTGCTCCTGAATAATGCAGTTCAATTGATCCTGACAAAAACTAGAGAAAACAGAAAAAAAAAAAACCAACAAAATTTAAAGTTTTTTACACCATTATTTATTTATTCACATATTTGGTTAATGCTTGTATAAACAAAGGGATTCCAGACAGAAAAAGCATTTTGAAAACAAACAGGAAAATAAATTTAAAAAACAAAAGAATAAGAAAAAAAAAAAAGAATGTGGAATACTTATTGTTATTCGGTTGGAATATTATTGGCAGGATGACTCATTTGTTAATCCACAGTGCTATAAATAGTACTGTAACTCAGTTGAATGGAAACATATCCTTCACTATCTGTAGTCACTTGTTTACCCATGTAAAATACATATGTTTTTGAACTGGATTAGGTGTATTCCAGAAAGGGCTAGCAAAGTTCAATGGCTCCATTACACATTCAAAGCCCTTCAGCTTTCGATTAATTTTCTTGCACTTCTCCTACCACATTGCTCGTTCTGCTCAATGCATGGATGTAGAGGCAATAAAAGGCTACTGTAACAACTCAGCCAGTGTTTCCTCATATCATGGGCCAGTGATAGCAAGCCTTTGGCACCAATACCAAGTTTGGCGCCAACAGGTATTTGGTCTGGCACCAGCAATAAGAAGCTATGATGGTTTCTTTTTTAGTTTGTTTGGCACCAGTAGCAAGAAACATTCACCATTCCTGGCAGAGAGCCACAGAATTTCACCAAACGGCTTCTGAATCATAACTTCGTAACAAACATAACACAACATAACTTGTAATTGCGGAGTCTGTCTCTTAGCAAGCAATTCTGTCCTGGCAATTACATCCAGACTCATCAATACCTTTGCTTCCTTCTACTATTGGTTTCCTTCTAGCTGTAATAATCTTCTCAAAGAGAACCACAAACTTGTCAGTCCTTCAGCGTTTGGATTTTCTTTCTCTTGCTGCGCTTAGATGAAACCAGGTAATCATCTACGAGGAAAGCCTATGGGGACAGCTACTAAATTAAGTCATCATGAAATATGTTGTAAACACTATGTTGACTTAACCTCCCTCCTCTCCCTGTACTATGTCATGTACCTTCTCAGACGGCAGATCCGCAATATAGGTTCACCTTATGCTGGTGTGGAGCTCTATTCAAGCCTTTAAGGCTTAATGGAGCTAGGAAGAAAAAAGAGTTACCTTGCAAGTTATCTGAGACTCCTGACAGCATGATTCCAGTTCCAGCAGCGGCTGCTAAATGGCACAACACTTCTGATTAGGCCTCGCGGGGGATACCTCAGTGGATGCACCACAGGATGAAGATTCTGAAGAGCTCAGTTCTACAAGCAGCGTTGCTACTGACTTGCCAAACAGATTTCAGCAGGACATCTCCCCTACACTACTCTTGGCTGTAAAGTGGGCGAGCTCTGAGATCTGTGTGGGAAGGACAGTGTGAGAACAAGGAATTACTTCTGTAGTACGAAGCATTAGTAACAACAGCAATAATGTCATCCTCTTCACAGGAGAAAAATCTGTCCCTGCCCATTCTGTCACAATCCAGTACAAAGGAAAAATTTGCTGAGATGTAGACTTTTGTATGGGACATGAAGTGGGCACAGGGAGGAAGTGATTCTAAGCCTTTGGGCATGGGAAAATTTCTTCTCAAGCAACAACTCCCAAGAAACTAAACATGTTATAAAAAACAAAGTAAAATGGAAGTCCCCACTGTAAATTCAGCTCTTGGTATTTACCAAAGACACATGGGAATCCCTACCCCAAGGGAATGCTTGTTCCTGCGGAAAAGTGCAAATCCGTAGAGTTCACAATGAGGGGATTCATGCAGACACGCATTCTACCTCAGTGATCAAACTCTTCCTCTCAAGGTCTAAATGAATTTCCACTGACCTCCTTTCTTACAGCTTAGTCTCCAGCTGGATTTCCTTCAACTATAAAAATGTATATAGTGTAATTAGCCAACCTCCACAGACTCTGTAGTTCATTTATGCATGCTAGGCAAGTCTCCCGCTGTGAGCAGCCCATCCAAAGAGAACTCTTTGAACTGGTCTATTGTTGTTCATGTAGCGTATTGCATTGTCCAATTTCATCATTCCTGGCAAGGCACCGCACTCCTGCAGCTTGCTACAGGAGGAGGAAAAGAGATGATGAAGCACTTTGTCCAGCTGCTTTGCCGGACATCTCAGATGTACAAATAAGCTTGCCTACCACTAGCTATAGGACTCACCCAGTCAACACAGAGGCATTTGTTGACCAATTGTGCTTATAAGATCTTATCTGGAAGTACTCTCTAATCTAGCTAGCCATCTGGAGGGACAAGGGACACAAAAGAGAGTAAGAAAGAATCCGGTGAAAAAGATAATAATAATAATAATAATATCAAGTCCATAGAGCAACACAACTTCATATAATATTTGCTGGAGTGTACAGTCAAATGTTGGCTTAAAGTACCATGTAAGTAACACAACTGTCAACAAAAACATACCCAAAACCACACAACGGTGTAGCATTTTGCTACATTTAGAGGAGAATAATCCTAGAACTCAAAGTTTGAGCAAACTTTCTTACCTTCAAAAGCTCATTGGCAAACTCTGAAGTGAAGGAGTCAAATGCTACAGAAAATGGGAAGCAAAGCTGTGTGTGTGATTTGAGACCCACCATTCACATTTCTCTTCTTTGTTTTTGAGTAGGTACTCTTTTGGGTAGGAAAAGAGGGGGTCATACATCAAAAAAAAAGTGCTGCTCTGCTGTGCTCAAGAGGAAGAGACATTCCATTTTAGAACAAAGAATCTGGATTTTTTTTCACATTGCTTCACTAAGAGGTTTTCGGAGGTTTTTCTTAGGGTGACGGGGGTGGAGTGTTTGGCTTTGCTATAATACAGCACATCAAAGCGCTTTTGATGTGAAGTTTACTTAACAGAATCAGTTTTTCCGATGATTGTGTTAATCTTTATAAACCTGAAGGCGATACTGTGCCTTTTAAAAAACTATAGCAGGAAAAGGCTTGAGGTTACATACACTCTCAGTGGTGAGAGACAGGAGCAGTTGTACTACTTTGCCTCTTCTTAAAACTACATCCATTCCTTCATGGGCAGCAATGGCAGCAGTCTTGACTTCACTCCCACTTGGGCTGGGAAGGCTCTGTTTAAACCACGTTCAGCACTCATATAAGCATCTTCATGTGTTTTCCCAGGTAAGAGCCACGTTAGATTTCTGGGTCAATTTACACAGGGATTGGCTGAGAGGCAGCACGGAGGCCTTGAGCCCAAACAAGACTCAGTGTTGATCTTAGGAAGGTACCCCCACTCCACTAATAGCCACTAATAGTTATCTTTAGTTGTGTTATTTTGAGCACAGGCTCTTGTCCTCTCTCAAATCCTGCAAAACCAGCTTTGCCATCCACTCCTTGTCTTGAAGTATGGCTGTGAAAAGCTTCTGTTATGTCTGACGTGTTTACTTACAGCATTTGAATGACTTTTTAAGTTCTTTGAATAAAGATAAGAGACAATGTGTACATTTTCCACACAAATAGTGGAACGGTAATAAAATAAACATCAAAGGTAAGCTAGAAAATCATCACTACTTTGCTGCCATTTATAACAAAAGCAGGAAGAGGAAAAGCCTACCCTCACCACTGGCATCATCATAGAAAATACAAGTTTTGGAAGGAACGATGGATTTTCCCATACCCTTAAACACAAACATTGGCACCTACAGTTAACGCAGAGCTTCACTGAAAGATCTCAGTTTACATTGCAAGAACAACAAGAAGCCAACCAAGAGAGGTCTCCCTCTTCTTATTTTTATTGCTCAATTGCCTGTTTTTTTCCAACTGGTACAGCTTTAGTGGGCAAGGCATCAAACCCATTATTACAGTTAGAAAGGGTACAACCAAAAGGACAGGAGGACCTCTTTTTGTTTAGAATTTAAGGCCCACAGGAGGCTGGAAAAAAAAAATGCCAAAGCTTTGAAACGTTGTGCAGGTGTGTGTGGGAATGTTTCTTCCATTCAAAAGAGATGGGGAATGAAAGTAGTGCTGTTTGTTTCTTCTGAGGGTCTTTCAAATCTGCTTTCTTTTAAGTTCCTCCCCAGCACGCCTTGGCAGCTGGAGCACAGCATAGTCCTAGCCAGAGTGATGCTGCATTTTGGAGTATTTAACCTAAAATAAAGGCTGATTCAGAAAGACTGCTTTTGGAAAACATGAAGCAATCCAACTCTTACTCCAGGACACAACATTCAAAGAGAAATAGAATAGAAGCACCACGCTGGATTTCTGCTGATGTTTTTGTTCTGGTATTGTTTTGCAGACGCCAGCTCTACTGCTGTATGGAGTCGAACTGGGTTTTGCAATTGACTTTGAATGGACAGCAGAGTAGGACTGAAGTTTTCAGTGGAGTCTCCCTCTCATCGTTGAGGCGTTCCATCCAGCGCTGCTGGAGGGGACTGAACATCTGCCCTTAGAAAGGGGCAGAAGACCACGATTAGTGCAAAGCTGAAAGCAAAGTGAACAATCGTGATTATTTTGTCTCGAAAGAAAAGCAGCTAGGTAAAGTTACAGAGTGTCCTGGGTTTTATGGAAAATTTATAGTCTCCGTGTTATGAAAAAGTTAAAGCAAAGTCTCTTTAAAAAAGAAAAAAAAGAAAAGAAAAAAGAAAAGGAAAAAAAAGCACAATAAAAGATTTTATTGGAGAGCGACAGCTCTAACACTGCAGACATGCCATCGGAAGACATCAAGCGACGGTGCTCCGTGCACGCTCAAAGCCAAGGGCAAAGCTGTGTGGCAGCCTCTTCCTTCACGCAGCGCTGCCTACCTGCTCCCACCTCGCCCTGCACCCTGGTTATGACGGCAGCGGAGAGGGGCCGAGACTGTCAGCCCACATAAACCATGAGGAATCCCCAGCCGCGGAGCGGAGCGGTGTTCCGACAGGTTGTTGCGCTGTCACATTGCAACTCGCTGCTTTGCGCAGCGCTGTGAGCACAGATCGCGGCCCGGCAGGTTCTGCTCTGCCACCTATGAGCCGCTCCGCATGCTGCACCTGGAGCAGGGCTGGAGCTCCAGATCCCATCGAGCTCTGCTCTGCTCGGAATGCCCGGCATGGAGGAGGCACCTGTAAGGAGAAAATACACACGCGTTTCGTAAAAAAAAAAAAAAAAAAAGAAAAACAAAAAAAAAAAGACTTTCCAACCAGACCTCGCTGTCATCTGGGCTAATTTCGGCTCTGATACGGCTATTAGGGCATACCCACCTTTGCTACCTTGCTTCCCCACCCACCACCCTTTCAGATCTCCGTCCTGACTCCGCCTCTCGCCGGCGTTAT